>JBDJHY010000078.1:4472686-4483248 GCA_039654485.1 Withania somnifera
CAATTAACTAGGCAGTTTGCAACTGTCAATAGCTTCTGACGTATTCTCAATGTCAGCTAACAATTGACCCGTGTCCCTTCCCTCGACCCCATGCAGAGCGAGAGCTTTAGTGCACCGGGATGCCCTTTTTGATAGAGTTTCTTAGTTCAGAAATAATGCACTTCAATTATATAGTCAAATACAGGCCTTAAAAAGAAAAATAAATAAGGATAGGATAACAAATGGAAAATCTCTGAAATAAATGTTCCCCTTCCTAAATCAATAGAAATAAACAGCACATCTCTTATCCATATAAACAGGCAACAGCATGCCATCTTGTCTTAGTCCAACAGGACAATTAGCACGCATCCTATGACGTTTACTGTTCCACGACGAAATCTTAAATCTTATCGTTGATGTTAATTCAACACGAAAAATCACTGGCCCCCTCGATCGATCATATAGCATTTGCTTCCACTGTGACTCTGTCATTGTCAATGTTGAACCACTAAGGGTACTAACAAACAGGGTGCTATTCTTAGGTTGTTGATAGAATGGTGTTGACACTTGGTACCCTCCAACTCTCTTATCTCCATAATACACCGTCACTTGACTTGCATCATAATAGATTCCAATACCTTGATTTGAATTCCTTGCTGTGACTCTGATGTTTATTTGTGCATTTTCAGGTCCACCATCACCACCTTGGCCTAAAGCAGGAATAGAGAAGTCATTGAGAAAAATTCGTGGACGATGAGGACGAAGACTTAACCATAAGATGAATGTGATTAGTCCTACAATTGTTAGAAGGCCTAGGAATACAGAACATATTAACTTTGACACTCTTGTGGTTAAACTTTCTTTAACCATGTGAGCATAATGGCTAGCACTATGGTGTCGCCTTACAGGGCGATCTTGATCGCGGCCATAAACTGGTAATTCCGGCCTAGAAGAATGCTGCATTTTTTTAAAGCTTTTTTCAAGAGAATGGAATTGAGGGTGATCATGAACAGTTTAGAGTACATGATGATATATGCAGTCTTTGGAAAAAATGGTGGATGGAGTATAAAGTAATGTTAATAACTTTTTAGGAGAGAAAAGAATAAAGAAGAACTGGTTATGTGAACTTAGTATACAATTAATATACTTTTTTGAGAAGTAGTGTTATTGGATTCTTGAATTTGGGTTCTGAATTGAAGTTTTGCCTTTATCAGCATTAATTTTATAGAAATTAAGTGGCATAACTTATTATGCCGTTTAACGCATAAGTTGTTTTATATTATGATACAAAAGTATAAATTTGTATCTGAGCAAAAATAGTTTGTAATTCGGCGTCAAAGATATTTTTGGCCACTTAATCCTTACTTTAAGTGCTGTTGGACAAAAAATTAAAGACCACCAAATTTAAGGCCAAAAATTAAAGACTACATCAAAAGAGCACATTGTGGGATTGACCATATAAATATGATGATATATTATAGGGATAACTACAGGACTTAGCAAACATAAACACTTAATTAACCTACGTAACTTAAATTACCTAAACCCGCTCTCGCCTCTCTTCTCCATCTCTCCTAATCTCTTCTGTGTATTATTATATTTGACTGTATTCAATTTTCATACGAATGTATTTTAATATTTTTTTGAATTTATACTTATACAATCATATATTACATATAGTTTAATCACAATACTTGACTATTGTATTTTGTATATAATGAAATCAAGTGCACTGATACCAATACGGTTGTTAACTGTTGATACAAATATAGTGGATACACATGCTATCAATTATAATTTCTGAAATTGTAGCTATGCAGGTCCTGTTTGCTTATTTGTATCTGAAATTTCCCTATATTTTATGTCTAATGACTTGGACTTGCTTGGAGCTTTAACGGGCCCTAGATCGGACACTATTTATTCAAATTCATGCCGGAAAGTTCTTTAACATATTTCTTTTATAACAAAAGTAGGGGAAAGAATTCCTTATTTTCAAACATTCTCAAAGATGCAATTATAAGTTTTATCCGTATTAATTAGTTAGTTTCAAATGCAATGTTTCTACCTAATTATGGATGACCTTTTTTAAAAATAATTCCTCTGTTTCATTTCGTATGATATTTTTTTTAGTTCGTTTAAAAAAAAAGTAGGGGAGACGTATTCCTTTATACATTTAAAAACCTTTTAGCATTAATTGTGTTTTATCAGCTTTTATGACATGCTCTTATAGCTATAGCAACGTTGTTTATAGCTACAGAGAGCAAGTTCTAACTGCAAAGATACGATAACTGGGCTTAACTCAACCCAAAAAATTAATTCATGAAGGAAGAATTGCTCAAGTCCATAAAAACAACCCATCAGTCCATTCTCCAATTAATGTGGGACTTTTACCCATTCCAATGCTAACTTCTAGGGCTACTTTTGGTATAAAAGTGTCACAAAAATCCATTTTTCTTTCTTTCTTCAATTTTGTGTCTAGTCAACCATTAATGCTAACTATGGATATGATACCGAAAATAGATCAATTTTATATTGGAATTCGAATTAGGGAGAAGAGATAGTACTTAATTAGAACAAATGATATTGTGTTGAAGCACCTAATTTAGGTTAATTATTTGTACCTATGTCTAAATTGTGAATAAAGAACCACTCCACTAGCAAAACAAAAAAGTCAAAAAAAAAAATTCCTAGTTACATTCAACTTAATTTCTTCCTTCAACATTATCCATCCCTTCATCTCTCTCATTTCATAATTTCCTCATAACCCTTTCACAAATAGCAATAAAAGATCATGAAAATCCTTTCACTTTTAGCCATGATAATGGCATTGGATATACTACTTACAACAACATTCCATTAGATGAGCCTCATTACAATGACAATCCAACGTGATCACTGTCGTACCGTTGACTTTATCTATTCATGGAATTTTCTTTGTTTCATTTTCTATTTTATATAGGCTCACTCCCTCTTTTTTTCAAGAATTTATCCACTTCTCTTTACTCCATAGGGCCTTCTCTAATAGGGAAAAGCCTTCCATTTCCGTCATGACCCAGCCTCCCCTAGCTCTTCCACCGCCCGGACTTGTTCAACCCAAGTGTCGGAGTTTCAAAGTACAAGGGAATGGACTTTCATTCCCACCGTTTTGTCTATCTATTTGGCGCCTACCCCGATTGCTTGAAGATAGGCGCGCGATACGATAAAGGCTCCTGGAAGAACGCACTGAAAAGCCAGGGTAGAGCCTCGGATCTGACCCAAGCGAATATCGTCACTCTCTTCCAAGAATTGGCAATTTTTATGATCACAATTTGAAAATCAAAGAAATATTTAGACACATGACATGCAACATGAACCCTATGATATGTTGGGCTAAAGGCAGCCAAGGCCCATTTAGTTGCAACAAGAAGTGTGTAAATGTGTTGATGGACAAACAATATTGTGGATTTTGTGGGAATAAAATAAATGCAAATATAATGAAACTTGTTATAAAGGCCAATGTGTGAATACTATGTTTCATAAGAGGCATTGTGGGAGTTGCAACAAGAAGTGCCAAAAAGGAAGTTCTTGTGCTTATGGAATGTGCAACTATGCTAATTAAGATCACCGAGGATTGTGGTGGGATGGTTCTTAATCAGGAGACTTCGATTTGAGTCTTGAGCATGCGAGTATTGAACCCACCAGATGAAACAAAGATTTCACTAGATTAATTTATTTGTTGATTATATAACGTTAAACAATTAGTCGTTCGTTGATTTTCTCTTTCTAATAAGAATAATAATAATTGCTCTTTATACAAAATCTGTTCTTTAGTTTAAAATCCGTTAATTATTTCTTCATTATTATGGTAATTAGGGCCTCAATTTAATTTCGCAAGATAAAAATTTTGAGAACAGCAACGGCTTAGAGAATTTAACCTCTAAAAAAATAAAAATTAAATACCACAAGAATAAAGAGAAAAATTAAAAACCGTTAGTCCTTATTTGCTTTTTAATTAAAATAATTGGCAGCCTATAACACTACTAGAAAAAAGGAGTTAGCAACTACGGCGGTTCAAAATCTAACCGAAATTAATAACCTGAATAAGAAAAAGTTATTGGTTTAGCGGCAATCGGTTATTGGTTTAGCAGTTTTGATAACGCTTTTGATCCTTTTTTTTTATTTGATTATCTGTTCTTAACGGTTTGAAGTTTTTTCTTAACAGTTTAACTGATAATCCAATAGTAAATTTAAAAATTTTATTTATATCGTTCGGTAGGTAAAGTCCTTGACTTAGGGTTTACTTTCATACTTTTATTTTTGAGTTGTCCCAAACTCTTAATTATTCTACCAGGTGTCAAGTCAACTCATGTGCATGGTTCATTTGTTTAGTCACCTGGTTTCTAGTGATTTTCAAATAATTATTTTTTCTGCGTGAAATCTTAATGGATAAACATATAACCAAATCGATAACAATCATTAACTGATAAATCAATAACCGATAAGGCGATATCTATGTAAAGATATAGTACATGGATCTTAACTTAACCCTAAAAATCAGCTTATGAGAGGAGGATTGCTCAAGTATATATAAACAATTCGTCTGTCCATTCCTCAATCAATGTGGGACTTTTGCCCACTCCAACAGCATGTAAAGATATAACGCTTGAGCCTAAATCAACCCCAAAAGTTACCTTATGAGGGGAAGATTGCCCAAGTCCATATAAGCAAACCGTCTGTCCATTTTCCCAGCCAATGTGAGACTTTTACCCACTCCAACAAATCTTAATGGTTGAATAATGGTTTAGCATCTCTACAAATCGATAACCAATAAGTCGAACCGATAAATTTTAAAATTGAAGTGAACCGATTGATACACTCCCTATTAGCAATGGACAAAGTTTCACAGCTAAGTAATAAAAAGTACATACTAATCTCATTTAGCTACTGATTAGTGACGAATTATAAAATAAATTTAATTATTTAAAAATGTAACTTAAAATTACCAACAAATTCCGCAATTAATCTCATGTTTTTTGTAGTGTAGCACAATTGTTAGGAAAAAAAAGGAATTTATATTATCTTGGATCACTCCATTCATTGCCTTAGTATTTTGATTAGATATTCAGATTATTTATTTCTCATCAATTATCTTGAACATGCTTAACTTATTAGCTACTTAGTTCGTCTTATTTTACGTGACACACTTACTAATTACTATTTGAAGAGCTAAATTTTTTTTATTGTAATTATTTATATGTTTTAAAATATTTTAAGTTATTGATGATTATAATTTAGTACTTTTTAATTATATAATGTCTAAATATGTAATTTTATTTTTTTGAAAATTTTTTAAAATTTATATTTGAATTTATGTCAAAATTAAATAGTAAACCCTCGTACTCCAAATTATTGTTGATGTGTGTGTAGTAACTCACTTAAGTAGGTCATTGTTACTTGTCAGCAAATGAGATTAGAGAATTAATTTAAACATTACTATAAACTTTATTCTGTAAAGCCAAATTCCTTTAAGATATGAGTCTATTATTTGTGCTTTTTAATATTCTTTTTTTTTTTTTAGTATTTGCTAATCTTTTTCTATTTTTTAATTTGATGTTTAGTATTTATATTAATACACGATTTAATCACTTTTCATAAAAGATAAATTCATGTTCAGAATTCATCGATCAAGATCGTAATTAAGAATGAATGAATACATATAAACTTACTACTCCATCACGATCTTCGATGGTTAGAGTGTAATATCACTTTGATGGCATATATATGTTTGGTCAATGTCTTATATAATTAAGGTGATTAATTTACAATTTTTTTATGTCAAATATAAAATACATACCGGGTACAAATGAAAATAAAATGTTATTAAAAGTTAAATTTCATTAATATATTTTTTTAGAAATATTTGCACTAACAATATGTAAAATATAAATTTATCATTTTATCAACCATTTGTAGTTCGCCCTTTTTCTCAAAGTAAATATTGCCAAAGGAAGTATAGAATATAAAATTTTAGCCAACAATAAAGATATGAGTGCTTTGTTTTGATAGTCGTGTTAGGAATCGTAGTGCCTACGCCAGTAATGCCTTGGTTTTGGAGCTTTTGTGAGATTTGTTGCTTTGATTAGATTATTTTTAGTATTATTTTGTGATAATCTTGTTACTGATACTTTTTGTTGTTTCTGGTACTATCTATTGATTTTATATTATATTTTTTTTTGGATGATTTTTGTCCTATATGGGAGTGCTATTATATTCATGCAATTGATCCTAATGGAACAAAATCTTGAAAAAAAAATCGATTGAAGTAAAAGAAATCAGTTAAAAAAATATCTCTTTGGTTACATAAACGGGTGAATTATATACGATAGAATCTTAATCAGAAATACAATCTTAATCGAAATGCATATATTTGTCTCATACACTATGGGGATGGTGAGAACTGAGAAGAAATATACTTTCCATTCTAAAGGAGTTATAATTGGAGATATCATATTGTGTATGGTACCGAAGTTTCTATAAAAATGAAAAATGCCTGGAAACAGTCTCTCTATATCACCTTTGAGGTATTGATACGGTCAAACAACATTGTTTAGCTTTCTTCAGGATTTGGCCCAAACTATTTGTCATATTCCCACGCGTTACGCACCCGTTCGCCCTTGGTTAAGGGAACCCACCGGAGCCGTAGCGAAAGCAAGTCTTCATCAGACAATAGTCACTCCTGGAAGTTCGAGGACCTTTAGTACTGTACTCTATCCCCGAACCAGCAGCCTTCGCGCCAAGCAAGACCGCCCTTGTCCCTTTCCTTTTTCCATTCCGCATCCTTCTTTGCTTTGTTTCAATAGAGTCTAAGACACTGCGTACACTTTATTCTTTTCATCTATTTTATAAGAATATACTGAATTTATTGTTATTATTATCGCAACAGTAAAACTTGTGATAAATTAATAAATACGTTTTAATTCTTATCAATAGATCCTCGAATCCTAACTTTGAATATCATGATAAATTCTTGGTATGAAAAATTCATGGATAATGTTAATCAATCAAATATAGTGGAAAACAAGACATCCTTAGCTCTTTTCAATTTTACGTTTTTTTCCACTAGCATCATGGTCCATTTTAATAAATTAATTAATTATACTATAGCAAACATCAGTTTATTAGGTTTGAGAGTTAGGCAGTTGTCATTATCATTCTTTGTGTTAGGGCCAATGGTGAAACTATCCTCGGTAAGGGGTGGTTAGATCGTACACATTTTTTGTCGGAATATTATATAGAGTATAAAAATTAAATATTAGCGATTATAATTATATATATAAAATGTTGAACACCCTTTAACACTACTTCATCAAAATCCCGACTCCGCCACTGATAGAGCCTTAATTGGTTTTGTATTTTGACAAATTTTTTTCAAATGCATTGTAACAATAAAAACATTATTTTTTGATAAATTCTTAACTCAAAAGAAGAGTTGTTTAAGACAAAATTTATTTCTTTTCGACAGACTCAATTCGAGATTTATTTTTGATTAAAAAATCGACTTCATAACTAATGCTTGAATCTAAAATTTTTAATTAAAAAATAAAAAAATACTTATTGCTCCAAAAATACAAACTGAGTGATAAAATAGTATAAAATTATAATGGAAATGTCATGGATATTGTTCAAGAAAACGAGGATAAGTAGGATATACTTATCATAATTAAGGATATACTTATCATAATTAAAAGATACACGAGTCACAATGTCAATACACCACTTTTATGGGTGGTTGATATATGATAATTAATGTTATAACAATAATTAGGTAGCTAATTAATTAAAACAAATTATGTATGTGGCCTAGCTAATAAATAATCTGGGGCTAAACTAAATTTATTCATAGGGGTAATTGTAACTAATTAATTAAAATTTGATCTATAGCTTAATCATCCCACAATTTGAGGCTAACAACGTTTCTTGATCAATTATTTGACCTTTGGTACCACCCTATGGTCATAGATTAATATCTGTCCAATTCAGTGGCGGATCTAAGATCTTAAGGTTCTGATTGGTTTTATGTGTGTTCGACGTTAAAAATTATATCATTTTCTTTAAATTCCTAATATCTAAAGAGAGTTCAACACTAAATTAATGAATATTCAAACATCTAACAGACTCTACGTATATCCCTTCCCCGCATTTATCGTAACCTTAAGAAAGAACATAAATCTTTTTACATTAATGCTTTGACTTTTAAAAAAGCCACAAAGTGAAAAAGCTTTTTGTGGAATATACGTCAATAGTCACTTGCATTTGATCCATAAGTAAATAATTACGTTCTTTAATTGGACAAATTAATTAAACCTCAAAAGTAGGGATGAGCATAAATTACTAAATTGGAAAGTGTGGTATTTAATATCTACTTTTAATTACCGAATATCAATACTAATAATAATAAATTCAGTATATTTTTATAAAGTGGATTTGAGAAGGTAAAGTGTACGTTGTTTATATTACTACCTCAAAAGTGAGATAAAAATCTTGTTTCCGATATATACCCGTCATAAGACAAAAATAATTCGGTAAAAACATAATATAGAATCAATTCAGTAACTTTTAATTATTGAATACCAAATTATCAAAAATCAAACTTTGAAAATATTGAACCAAATATGAATTATTTATCATATATAAGTAATATTAATGAATAATTTGAATATCTTAATTAATTTGTAAGGCCAAATTCTGAATGTATACTTGGTTTACAAAATAACATATCAAATAACGAATAAATTATGAACATATTATTTTGTCAAACTATTTTTTTTCCCTTCAAATAACTTAAAAATGTTCAATATTTAACACGTCTACTTTTAATTACTGATGATCAATCTTCTTCTTTTAACTTTTTATTTAATATTCAAAAATTTTACTTCTAATTAAATCTAAATCACGTACTGCATGACGCATTAAAGGGTCACGTTTATCAAAAGTAAACTTTGAGAATACCAAATGACAACCCTAAAGTGACTTAAAAGATGTAAATTAGTGGTTGCTCACTTGGATAGGATGACAAAAAGTAAATTATGCAAGATTACACAATACATTGCCACTTGTTTTTAGCATATATACACTACACAATATTAAACAATTAGGGAAGTAATTTAAAGGGAAATAAAGTAAGATAATCAATTCTCATGAAGATCAATATCTTTTCTTTTTTGTCCTAATTTTATCATCACACAAAGTGTGATCTTGTTTGGTCTTTAACATGGGTTTCTAGCAGATTTCCAATGAGCTACAAGTGTTCATTAATTAAATAGGGAGTACTACTACGTAAAGATTGATTAATTAATAAGGTATGATAATAATTAAGCGAGGATTAGCGACGGACAAAATTTCATAGACAACAAAAATGTTGTGCTAATCCGATTTAGCTACAAATAGCGAGGATTATCAAAAAAATACAATTAGCTAAGAGTATTTTAATAACGAATTAGCTAGAAATTACTAGCATTTTAATAACGAATTAGCTAGAAATTACTAGCTAATCTTATGTTTTCTAATGGTGAGAGTACGGGGTACAATTGGTTAAATAATAAAGTATATATAATCATATATAGTGATATCATTCACCAACATAAGTCAGACTAGCTAGAAACTCTTCATCTTTAATAAAAGGTTTCAAGGTCAAACGACTCAAACCCTTGTGGAATACTCTATGATGCATAGTTTGGAGTTAATTGAGCTTCAACACAAATACCAAATATTATTAGTGGAAACAAAAAAAATTATATGAATCTTTTACATCTTTGAGTCACTTATAAAGTGTTGAATATTATTAATGGTGTAAGTCTTTTGAAAAGTATCTTACAAACTTGTCCCAAAATAAATAATATCGCATTATGTCAAGAATATCTTTGAGTTGTTTAAGCCGCATGTACACAATCAAGGGTCGTAAGATCCTGCAAAGTCGATATGTGTTTAGTAATTTTCACAATAGTTTAGATATGTATTAAAATATTTTCCAATAAATAAGGGTAATCTAATCGAATTACCTTCTAATAAATACTTTTTTTTAAGGGGAATGCAAACTAAAAATGTGACAATTAAAGAGATAAGGCCTTGAATATTCTTAATGGCGTGAGTCTTTTGAAAAATGTCATTCGGACTTGTCCCAAAATAAATAATACCACACATGTCAAGAATAACTTTGAGTTATTTAAACACATAGACAACTAGTTGCGTATCCACATATAGTCCAAGGTGATGAGTTGAACACTCTTTGTCGAAAAATTATATTATATATAAAGAAAAATACTCGTAGACTGTACTATATAAGTCAATAAAATTTCTCTATATGTATATATTAAATTTGAACACCCTCAATAAAATTTCTGACATCGCTGGTGTATACAACCGAGGAGAGATATGTGTATTCTCGTATTATTAACAACCTGATTCTTAATTTTAAGTATTTATGCATAAAATTGTGTTTTAGTGATACACTCAATTGGAGAATTATTATAATTGTTATTTCTTTTTTCTATTTTAAAAACTTTCTTAATAACCTTTTTAGGTTTGTTTAAAAACTAACATAACCA
>JBDJHY010000078.1:4526241-4538025 GCA_039654485.1 Withania somnifera
TTCCTGTTAAGAATTTTTTTTATATCTAGGGCTCGAATTCAAAATGTCATCTTAAGAGAAGATCAGCCCCATTTGTTGCAGCATACATCCTTTAGTGGTCTACTCTGTATAACTTGCTTCAACTAGTATTTTACATTATTGTCAACCTTTAACTAATTAGAATTTTGACTGAATATTATGTCAGTATATAGTTTTAACTGACAAAAGTTGAGGGACTTGTAACTTGGTTAAGAGTTTAAAGGTTCGAGCCTTGCACCATTAGAACTAAGTCTGGTATTTAAATAAAAAAGGTAGAGCAAATCCCAAACTATTTCTTCGTCATACTCATTCATTCCGTCCCAAACTATATTAAAAATAGTTGTCCAACTTTACTTGGACATCCTGGTTGGAAAATCAAGAGATAATTTAACATTTTATTTTATCTTGTTACTAAATACAAGTCATTTTTCAACATTTAGATGACTTAAATAAATAGGGGTGATATATTAAAATTGTTCTTTTATTTATTGTTTCTTGAGGAGTGTGCAAAATCAATTATGAACAAGTAAAGATGAACCAAAGGAGTAAAAAAGAAGTTCTAAATTTTATAATAAAGTGGGTTAAGAATCATAAGGTCTAGCCCGCAAAGACGAAAGCACTAGGTGATTTCTTTCCGTGTTCTAGTCTTAGTAGACAGTGTTACCTAATACCCGTTGCTGGTGGGAACTATATCAAAGTCACTTATAATGAGGGGGTTCAGCGGAATATTATACTATTTATATATTGTTTAAAGTTTTCTTTATGTATATATAGTAGATGTCGGACCCCCTTTAGTTAGTTCATGTATTTAGTTTTTAGATTTTGAACCCCTTTAACGAAAGTCCTGGCTTCACCATTGGGTGAGAGGCGGCAGGTATCCCACGAAATTAATTGAGGTGCACGAAGGCTAACCCGAACACCCTAGTTGTCAAAAAGAAAACAGACAGAAGAAGGCTTTTATGCAGAGTGATGCTAGAATTATGTTCAACCTAATAAAATATCATGCACTATAGAAATAACCTATGAGTAATGTATGCAATTTGAGGTATGTTGTACATAAACTTGTCCTTTGCTCCAAAGCCCTCTGTTTGGTGTCTTGCATTCACTGAACTTCCCCCAACAACATTTCATAATAAGATTGTTAGAAGTAATTCACAGATAAATAACTAGTCAAGTTTGCTTCTTTCAGATAAAGTAATTCAATTTTTCAGATTATTCCGAAAGAAAGAAATAAGTAAAACAGAATATTTTAACGTGCAAATTTGTCAATGATTTCCTCTTGTAGCAGGTGTAATATATACACAAAAAAATAATACTAAAGTATCTGTTTAACACCATGTTGCTTGGACTCTTTAAAACTGCTGCCACACCCGTGTCGCCTCATCCAGAAATGCACTAACTTTGGAGGATCCGACATGCACATGGAGGGTATTTTTGAAAAATTCGAGCAACGTAGGTTGAATTGAACAGTTTTGAAAGCTTCCTACTCATAACTTTCCTTGGTTTGATAGGTTAGGCAACATGGCTGAAGCTTTCATCGAAGTTTTGTTACAAAACGTTAGCTCTTTTATTCAAAAGGAGCTAGGAATGCTTTATGGTGTTGATGAAGAATTAAGAAAGCTTTCAAGCTCATTATCGACAATCAAGGCTGGTCCTTCAGGATGCAGACGAGGAACGATTGAAAGAGAAGTCAATAAGAAACTGGTTGCAGAAGAAGTCGATGATGTCTTGGATGAATGTACTGCGAAAGTAATCAGGTTGCAGGAAAAAGCCCGAAGAATTGGATGCATTCCCATGCCATTTTCTTTGGAGAATCTTTTGTTTCGTCACAAGACAGGGCAGAAGGTTAAAGATTCCATCAGGAAACTAGATGGAATTGCCGAGGAACGTGTTAAATTCCATTTGTCTGAAGTGACTTCAAGGAAACGATTATCCACAACAGAGGAAGTACGTGAAACTGGCTTTGTTTTAACTCCGGTAGAAGTCTATGGAAGGGACAACGACAAAAGGAAGATTGTTGAAATCTTAATGAATCACGTTGATCATTTTCAAGAGCTTTTGGTTCTCCCTATAGTTGGAATGGGGGGTCTTGGAAAGACCACTCTTGCTCAAGTAATTTTCAATGATGTATGGGTAAATGAACATTTCGATCTGAAAATTTGGGTTTCTGTGACATATAATTTTGACGAGAAGAGGTTGATAAGAGCAATCCTAGAAGCCATAGTTGGGAAAGATATAAAAGTTACCGAGTTAGCTCCTTTACAAAGTCACCTCATAATCTTGTTGAGAGGGAAACGACATTTACTTGTTTTGGATGATGTTTGGAATGAAGATCAGGAGAAGTGGGATAAACTTAAAGCCTTGCTAACATTTGGTTCTAAAGGTACTTCAGTTATTACCACTACTCGTTTAGAAAAGGTTGCTTCGATTATGGGAACAGTACATCCACATCGTTTATCCTGCTTGTCAGAGTATGACTGTTGAGTGTTGTTCAAGCAACGTGCATTTGGCCTTGACAGAAAAGAAAGCCCCAATCTTGTGGATATTGGAAAGGAGATTGTAAGAAGATGTTGTGGGGTGCCTTTGGCTGCTAAAGCACTAGGAAGTCTTTTACGCTTTAAGAGTGATGAAAAAGAATGGTTGTTTTTCAGAGATAGTGAGTTTTGGAATTTGCCTCAAGACGAAAGTTCAATCTTGCCTGCTCTAAGGTTGAGCTATTTTCACCTTCCTCGAGATTTGAGACACTGTTTTGCTTATTGTGCGATATTTGAGAAAGGCTCCAAAATTGACAAAGAAGAGCTAGTTTATTTCTGGATGGCTAACGGATTTATTTCGTCTGAGGGAAACTTGGAACCTGAGGATAGGGGTAATGAAGTATGGAATGAATTATACTGGAGATCTTTGTTCCAAGAAGTGCAACAAAAGTCAGATGGGAGGATGTTGTTTAAGATACATGATCTTGTTCATGACCTGGCGCAATCCATAATGGATGATGGAATTCATGCAACAAAACTTGACGGAGGGGAAAAGATACCGGCAAGCAGAATTCGCCATGCAACAATACATGCAGAAGATAAGTCATTTCTTGCTTTTCCTAAAAGTACTATGCCTTACAACCCTTCGACAATAACAACGTATGGTTCTTTAAGGGTGCTGATTTTTTGTTCTGTCCAGTTAAAGGAATTGCCATCTGCAATCGGAAATCTAATACATTTAAGGTATTTGTAGAAGATTGTTGCTTACTTCGTGTTTTACCAAAACATCTGAGATATCTGAGAAATCTTCGACATCTTCGGCTAAGAGGTTGTCCATTGAGTCACATGCCTCCTAATATAGGACAATTGACACACCTCAAGACTTTAAACAAGTTTGTCGTAGGGAGGAAAAGATGTTCCAAGCTTAGTGAATTGCGAGACATGAATCTTCAGGGAGAACTAGTTATTGAACACCTTGAGAGGGTTGAAAATCATATGGAGGCTAAAGAAGCTCTAAGTTCAAAGCAAAACCTGCAAAGTTTAGCTATGTACTGGAACCATTCCACTGAGTGTGAATCGTCAAAAGATGTTGATCTGCAGGTTCTCGAAGCACTGGAACCTCATTCCGACCTTATGCATTTGAAGGTATCCAGTTTCAGAAGTACACGCTTAGCAAGTTGGATGAGGGCTTCAGTTTTGAGATCTATCATTACCCTTCATCTTCATGATTGTAAATACTGCTTGCATCTCTCTCAACTAGCTCAGCTTCCTTGTTTAAAGTCTCTTTCACTAAGGGGTATTCATGTGGAGTACATTGACAGTGACGTTGAAAGAGGAATATCCCAATTAAGAAAGTTCCCATCCATGGAATCACTTGAGATGTGCAAGCTCCCGAACTTAAAAGGAATTTCAATTGAAGAAGGAGAAGAATATTTTCCAAGTCTTCACGAAATGTGGATTGAAGACTGCCCTTCACTGACATTTCCACGCCTTTTATCACTCAGAAATTTGAGAATTATAGAATGCTCAAACATGATGCTAGCCTCTATCTCTAATCTTTGCAGTCTCACCTGCTTAGAAATTTCTAGCAACAAGGAACTAACTTCTTTCCCTGAAGAGGTGCTAACATACCTCACCGATCTTGAAACATTGGCGATAGGGGGTTTCACAAAGCTGCAAGTACTGCCGAACAGCCTGGCAAGCCTCACTGCATTGAAGTCCCTGAGTATCAGTCACTTCCACCAACTAGAGTCTCTACCAGAGCAGGGATTGAAAGGCCTCACCTATGTCCGTAAATTGTCAATCAACTGCTCTGATAGATTGAAATATCTGTCTAAAGGATTCCGGCACCTAACTTCCCTGGAGGAACTGGAAATTTTTGGGTGTCCAGAGTTGGTTTCTTTTCCAACCGAGATTAAACATCTGAATTCCCTTCATCGTGTTCACCTTGATGGCCTGCCAATGTTCCACACCGGGGGAGACACTGTTACTCCCCTTGAAGAGGTGGATTTGTGGCAATTGCCTGAGGCTTTAAGACATGCCTACAATCTGCAATCTCTTTCTGTATGTAGATTCCCAAGTTTGAATCTATTGCCAGAGTGGTTAGGAGAACTTGTGTCTCTCAAGGAACTGAATATAGTACAGTGTGATAATCTTGCCTCACTGCCTGAATGTATGGAGAGAATGACCCTCCAGTCCTTGAACATTTTGGGCTGTGCAATATTGGAGAAGAGCTGCAATCTGGGACAAGGATGCAATCTGGGACAAGGAGAAGACTGGTACAAGATTGCACACATTTCAAAAGTGAAAATCAGCCAAACTTGTGATTATTTTGGTATCAACTTGTCATCAAAGAGGTTCATTGGTCTAAGGCAATTTCACTTGTAGCATCACCACTGAAGCTCATAATGCTATTATTCCTGAAGCGTTTGTGTAATATATATGCATATTGCAGGTATGTTTAACTTTACGTCTTTCTAAACAGATCATAATCATAGTAACCTGTGTTTTATGTCAAAGTCTACATCGTACGATGGTTAAGCTATGGTCGTTCTTCTTTGATGACTAAAAATGTTCTGAAAAGAATATCATTTATAAGACACTACTATCCATAATCACTTATTCAGTAACAATCTCACAAACCATAAATTAGAAGATGTAGATGTCTGGGTGGTATTTAATTGTGACTATAAGTCAAAGGCATCAACCTATTCTTTCGAAATTGTATGTCCTCCTTATAAAATAGTAATAAACATCAGGAGTTCAATTTTATCATGTTAAAAAGTTCTAGTCGGATTTTACTTCAATGAAGATACTTCGTAAAAGGAAATAAGATATTGATTTACATTGAGGAAGCTATGTTGGACGTCCCACATCAGAGTGGCTTTATATGATATTGGGAAATCTTCATCTCATGATCTAACTTTTTGGGTTGAGTTATGCCTAAGGTACAATTTCTTATCATAGCATAAAAAGTAGCTAGGGATTTTATAAATAACATAAAAGAAGTCAAATGAACATGTATGTGGAGGGAAAGTGAACGGTTCCGAAACTCTTCGTCGTTGAAATATTCATAAGGCATAATACATAACTATACACTCAAATTTGACTTCAGTTGGCAAGTAAACACTCAAGCATTGAGAGTGCACATCTAGACACCGCAACTTGGTCTCAAGTAGCAACTGAGGCCAAGTTTGATGTCTTGTTTATGTATTAAGCCTACTTATAATGGATGGGATGAAAAAGGTCTATTCATAATTTGCAGTGTCACTATCTCTTCCTCATATATATAGTAATCAACTTTTTTTAAATTAAACTGTCTCCATTGATCATTGATGTGCAAAAGGTTAGAAGTTGAGTTTGACATATATAGTAGCTTAATTGCTCAAGTATTGTCAAAAACAAAAAAAGAGGTAAAATGAACATGTTTCTCTAGAGGAAAAAAGAATGGCTACAGAGCTCTTTTTTTCACCCTCCTCCTTTTTTTTTTGCGCTTAAGATATTGTTAAGAGCGCAAATCGTTCTTACAAACACCACAAGAACACTGCATTTTCTTGGCTCAGAAGTGTCTTGCATGATGGCTTTGTTTGAAGTCTAAAGAATGTCTTGTTTTTTACTTTTTATCCGAGTATGACGCAGCTTTGCTTCCACTACTTCTATGTACTTGTAGCAGATTGGAGTTTACTATGGTCAGTGGTGTCTTGTTTAGGCTCTCCAACTCTGAGCAATTAATTGTTCTCTGTGTCACCATATTTGAATAATTGACTTGAATGCTTTGTGTGTGAGTGTTTCACTAATGGAACTTTTGATTAAGACTTATTTTATCGAAAGCAAAGATGAATACAAAAGTTACACTCAAGGGTATGGCCTTGTGGTCAATGAGTGAGTTGAGAACATGAAGTATCACGTTCAAATTCCAGTAGAGACAAAAAAAATCTACTAGGTGATTTCTTCCTGTCTATCCAAGCCTTAGTGGACAAAGTTTCTCAATATGTGTGCTAGTGGGAGCCGGGAGGTAGCAGGTCAAATAGTTGGAATATTGAAATCCTTTGGAAACTCTTCCAGCCCACCATCTCATATAAGAGAATGAAACAAATAATATGGTTTTTTCAAAGGAATTTCATTCTGACATAGTTTCAACCATGATATTACATCCATTGTTGCTATCAAGGTGGCTGTCCCATGGTTACATTCTGTGTTGCTATTGCAAATTTGTCCTTTTTATTCGGAACTCCTTAGGTTGTGAGTTTTGTATTGGAGATGAACCTCGATTTTGAAGGAGGCGTTTGATGATTTATAATGCATGAACGATAAACATGGTATTTTCGAAACATGATCTCTTGCATATAGTTTTTTCTTACAACAGTAGCAAGATTCCTGCAACTTCATATTGGAATTAATGGAAAAAGAACCATCTTGAGAAAAGGACTTAGGGGGTGTTCACGGCAAGCTATGGTTTTAAAAATTTCAGTTCGGTTTTGTGTAGTGCGGTAAGTTTGTCTCAGAATCCTTTGATTCTAGATACTTTAGGGAGTGCGGTAAGAGGGAGTCAAATAGCAGTACAAGTAGTACAGATTCAAGAGAGAAGTAAACAAGATTTCTATTTTTCTACTTGTATTTTGAGAAATAAAATTAGGCTTGTTAGAAACTGTATGTAAGTTGAAGTCGAATAAACTGGTTATGGTAGTGAATACTGGACGCGATGTTGGCGATAACAGGTTCTTGCATATATACTGATGCTTGCTGTGATGGTATTGGTGTAGTCATTTGACTTGGAGACGAGGCGTAGCCCATTAGTCCAAATGGTTCAGGAGGTGGGGCAGAACATGAAGGTTCAGAATGTATAGTTGTGGCCTTTTCTGAAGTTTTAGTCTTAGAGATTGCTTCTCTCTTGCTTTTCGTTTTCATCGATGCTTTCTTCTCCTGCTCTGATGGATTGAGACTAATATTCTGGAGCAACATGAATAGTTGCATCAGAAAAGACCTTTTTAATAGACAAAAAGGTGTTAATCTAAGATGTGTTAAAACTAAAAATGTGAGTTAACAGAATATCTTGCCTAGCAGTAACTTAGTCTGTTTCAATTCAAGTGTCTTAGTTTGACTAGACAAAGAGTTCAAAAAAAATAAAGGAGACTTTTGAATCTCGCAATCTTAAACTAGAAATGTGTGCAATGTGCCAAAATGTAGAATGTTAGCATGAAAGAGTTACTAATTATAGAAAGAGACATACTTTTTGAGACAGACTAAAAGAAACGTAAGACACTTGAATTGAAACAGAAAGAGTATTCTTAGGAACATTTGGGCAAGAATTATTAGTAGTAACTTGATGTAACTGAACTTTTCTTTGCAGCAGAGTTACCTCAAATTCTGTAGAAAATGACCACGAGTTGCAGATCTTACAATATCATCAGTCTCGGGATGTGATAGAAATAACTCCTCCCTTTCTGCATCCTCATCTGTCCTGCAAATGTGGAGATGGTTTGACAATAAGAAGAATATTTTGAACCCAAAAAGAAAACCAGCAGAGCGTTTGCAAACAAGGTAAAAGGCAACCTAGCGCACAAAGCTGAGCATCCCCCATTCATGCAGGGTCCGAGGAAGGGAGTATCTCAAGGGAGTGTGATGCTGGCAACTTACATTGAAGCAAGCATCAATGTCTGATTCCACAGCTCAAACCCATGAGCTAGAGGTCACACGGAGACGAATTTTACATTGCTCCAAGGCTCAAAAAGGTTCTCTTTCTTTAGATTTGCTTCCTTTGATCAATCTGGAGTTGATTTTGTGATAGCAAATCATTTATAGGTATCCTAAAGCTGGTAACAATTCTCTCCTTCCGTCTCAACCTCTGCATCTTTCTTTAAAAAATAATGTCTTTATATATTTAATATGCTTTGAATTCCAACATTCTCACTTTACCATAACAATGCTCTTTTATTGGAATGACTTGACATGTTTAAGACTTCAAGATTCAAAGGGTGTTTGGTAATGTTATACTCTCATTCAGTTTAAAACGGTAAGATTCGAAAGTGTTTTTTACACTCTTAAACTTTATATCCAGTTATACGGAGGAAGTGTATACCCTTTTCCCATGATACACTATAGCCTACTTGAAAATATATAAGACAAACATGTAATGCAGAATACCTGTAATACTTCTGTTGGAGGTCCAAGTTCTTATAAGTGGTCTCTCTTTGAACCAGGTCATTAGGAAAGCCAGCCATGAAGAGAAGTGTAATTCCCAAGGCCTTAAAGAAGAAGCTCACACTGCGAATATGGACCAGCATTGTCATCCGACATATGACCGGACCAAAAGATTTTAGCTTGTTTCTTCCCATTCGCTGCCTGACGTATATGGTATGACAATACATCAATTTTTGAGTTACTGTAAGCAAGTGTCTGCTAACATTTTTTTACCGACTACCATACTTTTAAATGTGAGAAAAAATGCCTTACCAATTTCATGTTTGTTAATTTACACAAGATACTTCTCAATTTTGATATATATACAACTAAAAAAAAGGCATAAGGCACAAACAGATACTTAAACTTGGCCACAGCTGGAAAGTAAGCACTGTGTCACTTGAACACTCCAACTTACCAGATGATTATCAAGAAACATCCAAATTTTATGTGCCACATCAACGTCGGGTATCCATGAGACACAGTGGGGACGAGTTGGAGTATTCATTTGACAATTGCGACCAAGTTGAGGTGTCTGGATACGTAATCTCAAAGTTGGAGTGCTCACTTGCCGGTGTAGGCCATATTTAAGTGTCTGTTTATGCACTATGCCAAAATAAAACATGAGTGACCAATAGAGCTAGGAGATCGCGCCAATGATTCTGTACTGTTCTCTTGGATCTAAGTACACCATCAGTGCAATTTAACCAGTTTTTGCAGCATATTTCTACTTTTTAGATTATCATATTAGAAACAATTCTTCGTTACACTGTTTTCAACGCTGCAAGCAAGATACAACAATGGTTAAGCAGTCTTACTCATTTTTGAAGAAGATTTCTTGTCCTTCCTCCATATTTAATGCATAGCAATAAGCATGACTGGCAGCTAGCATCAGAGGGACGCATGGCCTTTTTCTCTTCAACTACTTTAAGAGGACATGAGGTTGGGTTCTATCTGTTGGGATAGAATATCTTCCTCCGAACTCCAGGGTTATCGTATAATACATGCTCCTGCCACTGAACATATAACGTGAATTTAAAATTTGAACATATTAAAGGTATAAGAAAGTGACACAAGAAAAGCTTTAGACATCCATTCTTAGTAAATTAACTTGATTAATAGTTTTCAAAGATTTCTATCAGTCTATTATTAGAGTGAACATGGTCATCAAGCAAATGACCTTTTATTCTTCTTACGAATAGCTTACAATGGACTGATAAAAATACTAATCGGGTCTGTAGAATGGTTTCAGCTCTTACAATAAACAGTTGCTTTGTTGAAACTAACTAGACGACTTCACATGCAGTTTAATATCCCAAAAAAGACAACATGAGGAACTGAAGCCAATGTTGCTCGGACTCTTCAAAAATGTTGATGGATGCATGTCGGATCCTTCAAAAGTAGTGCATTTTTGGAGGATCCAACACGGATGTGTCAATATTTAAGGAGATTCCTAGCAACACAGCCTGAAGAACGACATACAATTGAAGTTAGTGGCATACCCCTTGATTTTTTGGATCTATATATGGTTCTCCCTTGTGTAAAATGCTGAAATATTGGAAGTCTAATTCATACGTGTCCTCACTCCCGTGCCTTATACCAAGAGGTGCGAAAACTAAGATTTTCCTCATGGTATGAGATTGAGCATTTTCCAGTGAAAGCTCTTTTGATCCGAGCATTCTCTTTACTTCATTTGGACAAAAAGCCAGCTTTAGAGACTTTTTATGTGAAGATGCACTTCCCTGTCTTTTTATCCTGATCAATAGGACAGGCTTCCGAGAGCTCCTCGTAGGCTTCAAGCATATTAATTTCTTCATTGTTACAGTTTCCAAGTCCCCTCAACATTCTTGGAAACTTTTGCTAGTGGATCTTCTAAGAATAGTGGATCACTTGCTTCACCGATATCCACTTTCAGTTCATCGATCTCCTTCTCAATTTGGAAGTTCTTGATATTTTCTCCATCTACAATATCAGTATAAGTGCCACTGTCCTCAGATTCTTGGTTATCTTCGTCTTCGCTATCATCAGGGTCATTATGTTCAGCTGAATCAGTGTCTTTGGATCTTTCAAAATTCAGAAACCAAAAGTGCCATCCATGCTCATCCAATTCACTATATGAACGTCTTCCGTTAGGAAGTTTTTAGTGTTCCGTGCTCTCTCCTCATTAGTGTCGATACATTGTGCTACTTTTTGTCTCTTGGGTTTTCTGAAATTCCTTTCCCCTATACTTTGACAACTGACATGTGATGAAGATAGTTAAAATCGACACATTCAGTCGCTAGTACTCAGCATATAGTATCTATATTTGAACTGTTATATTATATGCTTAAAATCTCTGATGTTGCATATATACATAGACAAATATATCAGGATAAAATTGACACTCAACATAACATAATGCCACTAGTGCTGAAACTCTGAAACAGTAGCAAGTGATTAATTATGTTATCAAAATTCAATTTCAATTTATTTTTTGACTGTGCTCAACCAAATGCTTCTGAAATATAGTGCTTGAAAGTGAATCATGCTGTTACATATGCTCCGAGTGAAGCTCATAGTTGAATTCTTATTCACTTATAACCTATGTTGCTTAGACTCTCCAAATATGTTGTCGCATACAAGTCAGATCCTCCAAAAGTGCAACTACTTTTGGATTATCCGACATGCACATATCACCATATTTGAAGAGTCCGAACAACATAGTCTATTACTTCCAGCAATTTGTTGATAGAGTTTTCATAGCCATTCCCGTCTCCTCCCCCTCTCTTAGCCCCAATCCCCGAACTATATGATGGCATCAAATACTACTTCACTTCCTATTGACTATTTAAATTAGCAACCAGTTCCAAATAGTATCTTTTGAGTAACTGTCGTTTGAATATTAAGTCTTCAAGAAGAGCAAAACAATGTCATGAAAAGGGAATTTCGTAGATATAAGTTGATAACTTCGGGTGCCTAACTCGATCTCTAAAGCTTAGCTCGTGAGATGAGAACTGGTCTCCAAGTCCAAGACCATATAAGGAGACGACAATGTATTCCTTCAACTAGTGTACACACCTTCAAAGCTGTTTTTCTTGCCAAAAAAAACTGCAACTTTGTTTTCTATTTGGTT
>JBDJHY010000078.1:4566472-4577434 GCA_039654485.1 Withania somnifera
CATGTTCGATATATATATATATATATATATATATATATATTAATTATAAATTCTTAATTTCGTTTTTCTTTTTAATTAACTTCAGGAATGCTTTGAAGACGAGGTCTCCAAGATTGTTGGCGATGAATATTCTCAAAATCAAAATTATTATTGCTAGAATTTAAAAATCCTAACAATAATTGCTCCATTGTCAATTCCTCCATGTTGTCAATTTTCCCAACTAGAATTTCCTCAAGCTCTTTCTTCGTTATTCGTATTTTCACCTCCTTATAATTAATTGTCGAAGAAGGAGAAGAAGAAGATAACGAGGAAGAAGACGAAAATAAATTTTCTTTCTCTACGACGACTGGATTCTTTGACGCTAAGACATATTCCCGCTCATCATTATCATGATCTCCAACACATACCATGTTCGATCCACGCGTAAGACAACAATTTCCCATCTTAAAATAACAGATGCTTTGCCACAAACTGATCTCAACACTACTGAGTATATAGTAAATACTCTTTAAATATTACTAATTTCTCATTAATATGTTGTGTAATGAAAGGAGGTAGAGATTTGAGATTTGCATGATACTTCTACATTTATACTTGTAAGAGTTGGGGGTGGGGGTAAGGAAGGTGGTGGGAAGGACATAAAGTAAGAAATGGTCTTTTTTCATTTATAGATATTATTATGGGTGGCAGACAAAGATGATTAGTTCAACAATCTAACTTTTCTGTTTATAATTCTATTCATATTTTGCTTTGACAATTATTTTACCTGTTTCAATTTACGTGCCAAATTTCGAAGACATAAAATGTTTAAAAGATTTTTTTCTTAAAAAGAATTCTGATCAATATGACACGTGGTGTATATATATACTACTAGAAAATCAGAATTAGCGATAAACAGGATTTCGTTGCTAAACATTAAAAAGTCCGTGCTAATTTTACTTAGCTATGGATTGGCGATAAATTATTGGAGAATTTAATTAGGTAAGAGAGTCTTAGCGTGAATTAGCTGAGAATTGCTGAAAATTTTTGTAGCTAATCTGATGTTTTTAATTACAATTTATGGTCGGAGGCATTTCAGAATATACTATAAAATGATAAAATGAAAACTTTAAATTAAATTATTTTTAAATATGGAAAATTATTATTCTTTAAAATAATTTAAATTAAAAGAGAAATATTAAAGTAGGGATTCTAGAAGAAGTCTGAAACTATTCAAAATATCTATTCAAACGTTATCTAATTTTGCATGGATTTTTACGGTCAAGAAAACTTACAAATTTTGAAGAAGAAAAATATTTTTTTGGAAAAAAATGATATTTTACGTGAATGTTATTTAAGATTTATCTTTGTCACGTTATAGTTATCGATTTAGCTAAATAACAAATATTTATCACTAGAAAATTAAGTTTATTTCGTGTTTTGCGGTTAATCAGAAGTAGATTTTTTGTTTAAGTTAATACACAACAGTAAAATATTTGTGATTATCATATATAGAATTTGACCAAAAGTTATTGTGTTTGCATGAGGCTAATTGCATCCACGAGATCTAGGATTTATAGGTCGTGGAGGTTCGAAAAGTTTGCACACATGTATTGACGTCGAATGATTTAAGGTTCCGCATAAAAATCAAGACATTCAGCTATCTTATTATTTTTATGAGTGTTTTTTTTTATCTTACATTAATTTTTATATATTTTTTTTATATAATTATACTCTTTTTCGAGTCGGATTCACCGAATTACTTTGATAATGCACTTAGGTCTTGCCCTGTCTACAAGCTGGATCCTCCCATGCCGTTAATACGAGCTTCTATTACCTTTTTTTGTTTATTTTATACTTGATGTTTGGTGTTCATTATGAGTCACGACTCATTTGAATTCGTGAATAATAAATGTTATTAAATGGCAAAATATTTTATATATTCGAATTTTCTCAATGGTTTATATATTCAAATTTTCTCAATGTTTTGAACGGAAACCTCCATTGTCCTAAGTACCCATATTGACTTTTTTCTAATGTGAAATGAATAAAAAGACAGGATCTAGAAAGAACAAAAATAAAATAAATTAATTGAAAAAAACAAACAAAACAAAACAGAAAAAATTAATTAAAGTGAGTGAGAAAACATGTGTGAACATGATATTGTCAATGGAATCAAAGATATATCTAGTAGACTAAATTTTGTTCCTTTTTAGGTCTACAACTTGATTTCTTTGATTAAATTTATTAATTTCAAACACAATATAATTAGTCTTCTAGCAAGTGAGAAAAGTTCTTTCTATTACAATCTTTTATATAAATAGTCGATCAAATTTATTATTTTTTGGTTCATATATATTTATATTATGCGAATTTGGTGGATGATTATAGTGGAGGAGCCAGAATTGTTATTAAGAAAGTTCAAACTCTAAAAAAGTAAATATACAATTAGTCGAAGAGAGTTTCATATTTACTATATAAATAATAGTTTTAATTATATATAAAAAAATATAAATTTCCGACAAGCAGATTCGGATAAATCCCATGACAACATGCTAGCCCTGACCATGGATGGCTATAAAAGGAGAAAGAGTTATAGAATCTAATGAAGTACACTCTCCGTTGCATTTTATTTGATTCTCTTACTAAAAATAATTATATTAGTTCAATTTACTTAGTTTCGTTATACTTAATCTTCATACTAAAAGTAATTATTTTAATTCACTAGTTTAATTTGTGAAATTCAGAAATTAATTATTTTCTTCTAATACTATCACTATTATTAAATAATTAAATAAAATATTAATAATAATCAAATTTCAAAATTTTAAAATGTAATTAATTTAGTAAAATAAATTTTTAATAAATATTTTTTTAAAATAAATATTAAATTAGTGTCAGCTAAGTAAAATGAAAGTGAGGAAGTAGGAAAATAAGGATATATATATATATATATATATATCAAAGTGTGAACAAAAATTGATTGATGGAATCTTGGACAATTTTCTTCGAATACTTTAATGTCTTCAACTTTAAGCCTCTTAGTATTAGATTAGAAGATTATATTTTAGTTTCCAACTAATTAAATATTTTAATATCACATATTAGTAGGTCAACCTAGCTACCATATGTTTAGGTATCTGCCACGTATTCAAATTAGCTTTGACCTAGTGATTTTACAAAATTAAATCACGTTATATCAAATTAATTTTTAGTTTTTTTTATTTATAAAAACGTAAGTTTCTATAAATATTTGCAATCATGCATATTAATTAGGTTAGATTTTAAATTTTATTAAATAAATCAGAAAAATAGTAAATTACGTACCAAATAAATTCATGGGTAAAATATTATATATGTATTGAATTTGAATAATAAAGCCTTTTTTAATTTTATATTGGGGTGATAGAAATGACTATAAGTTAATAGGCCGTGGTCATTAACGTATGTCAAAAGTTTTAAATCCTAAATCACAACATTTTGTACGGTAAGCTACAAGGTACAACAACAATCTTAAAGTAGCAAAGCACATATGGTTACAATTTTTAATATTTTTCCACTCGTATGATTTAGTTTTTTTTATTTTTATTTTTTGCTTAAAAGGATCAGGGATTCTTTTTATCTTTTCACACGCTTTATACTATTTGAGTTGTATTATGAATTTTGGGACTTGTATTGAGGATTGTTTTTGATCTTGTATTTTTCATATGTTAGAGGTTTGTATAACTATTCAAATTATTTCAAGATGTTGGGACTCTAAATTTTAAGATATTGTAAACTGAATTTTTGAATTGCACCTTCTATCTTCTCGCTTATTTTGTTCATTTTTTACATTTATCATTCTTCAAAGACAAGGTCAATTTTGACTCTGAAGAACATTGTATCACAACGGAGATTTTCGAATAGGGCAAACTTTTGAACTGTTGTTGAATTCATTGATAGGCAAGAGACATTCAACGAACTAAAACATCTTAGTAGTCAGAGGAAAAGAAAGCAAAAGTGATTTTCATAGTAGCGGTCAGCGAAATGGAAACAACATAAACCGTGAAAATGAGATTGTGAGAGAGCAATACAAGGGTCATGCTGCTGGGTGAAGCAGCCTGAATGGAATATGAATTTATATTCATTCTGTCTATTTTTACTTGTCCATGTTTGATATGGCACATCCCTTAAGAAATAATAATAAATAAAAAAAATAATTTTACTATATCACCTCTATTAATTATAACTTAACTAAGTGTTGGGAGATAAAATCATATTGAAAAAAGGAGCAAATATGCCATCGATCAATTAAAAATGACTCATTTATGTCATCTGTTAAAATTTTGACTCCTTTATGCCACTGTTTATAAAATAAACTCATTTATATCATTATCTTTTAATGATGATTTTGTAAAACCCATTTGGCATATAGACCTTTAAGAAAAGGCTACATTATCATGCATTTTAATAATTCGATAATATATTTAAGCTTTTAATAATTAAAATTAAAATAAATAAAATAAACAAATTATTTATTAATTATTCAAATTGTGTAAATATTATTAAATATATATTTCTAATAACACAACTAAAAATAAATATTAATTAAACTTTAAAATGAGTACCAAAACGTCATATGAGAACTAATAATAGAAAAGTATGTCATGCACTCTAAATCTATAATAATGTCTCCTGCTTAAGGAAATGTCCAAAGTGTTGGAGAAAAAGACATCTGATGGATTTTATATGCCCCAAACAGTGCAACCATTCATTTCGTAATCGATATTCGTATTAAAATTTGATTAAAAATAATATATAAATATATTTTTTATTTAATTTATTTTATATTGATATTTATATTTTTTTATTTTGAATGAATATATCAATCAGTTCAGTTTAATTTTGAATATTATCAATTAGATTTATCGAATTTTAATTTATTAACACGCTAAATCAATAATTTTTAATATAATCTTATTAAATTTATTAATTTTAATCATTAACTAGTATTTTAAAATAAAAAATTGAATCAATAACCAATTAAAATTTTTATAAGATCATTTAAAAATAGTCACCCAATAAGTCAATATTGAAAAATCAATAATATTTTTTTCAATTTTATTTAACAATTGAATCAATTTTTATACACCCTTATATAAAGTTATTTAATTTTATGATAGTTTAAATTAAATATTAGTTAAAATTAAATTAAAAAACATATTTAATTTACGTATTATTAGAGAGAATCCCAATATTGTCAGAGTGCAGCCATTTCATTATCTCAGTTTCACAAGCAGAATTTTGTCTTGGTGTCCCTTTAATTTAGTGGGCTCTTACTCTTGTATTACTATTCCTGCAGCTATTCTTCATTACTTCTGGTCCCCACTCTCATTCATGGCTAGCCACCAACTTTTTTATTACACTCTCCACTTTCTGCACTTCTTCACACTGCTCACATTGTTATAGAATCAGCTAAAATTCCAAGATTTTTTGTTAATTCTTGACCCTTTTGTGTCTTCTTGCATTCGTTGATTCATACTACTTGTTTGTTAGTACGTTGGGTCTTGAAGCAAAGGAAGGCCGAGATGAGAAGGGGGGTTAGTGAAAGTTTCAGACTTGGGCTTCTGCTGATTGTGTTTATAGTGCTTCTTTGTAAGTATTAGTAATTACTTTTTTTGAGCTTGGTGTCTTTGGTTGATTTACTTATTTGTTGGATGATTTGTGAATGAAGTCTTGGAATTTACTAAAGTTTGCTCAAAAACACAGTTGGGGTTTAATAAAGATTAGTGCTTTATTTCTTGGATGATTTATGAGTACATTCTTGAAATTTACCAAATTTTGCTGAAAATACAGCTGGGGTTTAATAAAGATTCATGCTTTATATCTTGGATGATTTGTGAATAGATTCTTGAAATTTAGAAGGGAGCAAAAGGGAGCGTTGAAGTAATCGGTAAAGTTGTTGCCATGTGATCATGACCTCAGGTTCGAGCCATGGAAACAGGTAGAAATGTAAGATAAGGCTCGGATAGTAGAGAAATGCCTTTCCGCCGACCCTGTGCATACCGGGTGCACTGGACTACCCTTTTATTCTTGAAATTTACCAAATTTTGCTTAAAAAACCAGCTGGAGTTTAATAAAGATTCATGCTTTATTTGTTGGATGATTTGTGAGTACATTCTTGAAATTTACCAAATTTTGCTAAAAACACAGCTGGGGTTTAATAAAGATTCATGCTAAAAACACAGCTTTATCTTGTCTGGTTAATCAGACAATGTTTCATCTATCTGTGGCTGAAATTGTAGGTCCTAAAGATTGTTGATATGTATGTTACTCTAGTTATGAGTTAGTATTTTTTTTTCAACTCTATTCCATGTTACTATCTGTTGTTTTGTGTAGTTGGATTGTAGTATTATTTTATTTGTAGTACTGTGTTGTTCTGCTAATATTTGTTGTTTTTGTTTCTATGTGTGTCTCTTGTACTTCCAGTACACCTTCTGGTTGTATTTAATACTGCTCCGTTGTAAGTAGCAATTCCCTTTTTTGAGCTTGGTGTATTTGGTTAATTTACTTGTTTCTTGGATATTTGTGAATACATTCTTGAAATTTACCAAGTTTTGTTAAAAAAAAAAACAGCTGGGTTTAATAAAGATTCCTTCTTTAATTCTTGGATGATTTGTGAATACGTTCTTGAAATTTGCTAAAAAAACCCATCTGGGGTTTAATAAAGATTCATGCTTTATGTGGGTATTTGGGGAACTTGGTGTTCTTTAACACCAAAATGTAGGTGCTAGGAGGTTTCTTTTGTTCTCTTCTAGTTCTGAATTTTGTTGTGATCAAGCTCTTGTCTTTGGGGTTCACTGATACTGTAGGACATGCGCAGGCGGAGGTAGGACTTTCACTAAGGGGTTTATCGTCTACTATATGCACAACAACTTACCCAGTGTAATCACACAAGTCGGGTCTGAGGAGGCTTGTATGCAGACCTTTACCTTTGTGAGGTAGAGAGGTTGTTTTTGATAGACCCTCGGCCCACTTGATTTCTTTGATCGACTATGATCTGCTGGTTTTAGTATTATTGGTTCAACACTTATGTGTTGTATGCTCATAATGTTGCTTGTACCGTTGATCTGTATATTTTGGTACACAACCTTTTGCTGGAAGGTCATTAGAATCCAGTATTGTTTCGAATCTCAGATGGATTTGCTATTTGTGTAGGCCTCCAAGACTCCAGTTGCAGCTCACTGAATCATCATCTAAAAGGCTCTCTAATCAAGGACATAAAGGAGGTTACTCTTTTGCTAGGGACCTCACCAACTGCTGCTCCACAGCCCCTTCTTCCCCTTCTTGCACCTTCTCCATTGGCACCTTTCACAAACAGCACTTCACCTAAACTATCTGGTTTGCTTCAGAAACTAATTACGAACACTTGGTCCTTACTGTAATATAAGTTTTAGTGTATACCAACCTTCGAATTTTGAAGGAACTTGGAGTAGTTAAAAATCTACACACAACAGTATGCCAGTAATGACAACATGATATAGTTTGCTTTTACAATCTAACTGAACTTTCACAAGTACTTGATAGTTGATACGTATGTTATCTGTTTTGTTTCAGAAACTACTTCTGTCAACCTCCTTACGACTTAGCAAGAACTATATCTTAAAAGTTAAAAATGTGAAGGTTGAAATAAATAGCAGCATAGATTGGACACCGAGTTAAAATCCTAGTGGATACCAAATACACTAGTGAGTTCTTCTGATTTGCCTAAGCGTTGATGGTGCAGAGTTTTCGGTACCTGTGGTGTAGTAGGTACCCAATAAAATAGTCAAGATGCATGCAAGCTATCCCGGACGCTACCAACTATAAAACAAGATATATAGCAACATAGATTTAAAGAAGAAATAGACCTCAGAAGGATTTAAGGTTTTCAATTACTCTGTCATCTCTTTACTTTTCCTCTCACCTGTCCAGGACTGTGTACGTTGAACTTTGATGCTGTGAAAAGTATGATGGCTGTGACATCAATAGATTGTGTAGCACCATTTGCAGAGTATCTAGCTAATGTCATGTGTTGCCCTCAACTGGAAACAACTCTTGTTATTCTTATTGGGCAGTATAGTAAAAACTCAAATATGCTTGCTTTAAATGGGACTCTCGCAAAGCATTGCCTTTCAGATTTTCAGCAACTCCTGGTCAGCCAGGGGTCCAATGATACACTGCAGCAGATATGCTCTCTTCATCCTGAAAACCTTACTGAAGGTTCATGCCCAGTTAAAGATGTTCATGAGTTTGAGACCACTGTGGACTCATCTAGCCTACTTGCTGCCTGTGGCAAGATCGATCTTGTGAATGAATGCTGTGAGCAAATTTGCGGAAATGCTATAACAGAAGCTGCTAAAAAACTTGCACTTAAAGCATATGATATTTCAAGTATGGATGGTTCTCATGTGCTGTCTGATCACACAACTAGAGTTAACGACTGTAAAAGGATTGTACACCGATGGCTGGCTAGTAAACTTGAACCTGCTGGAGCAAAACATGTTCTTAGAGGACTTTCTAACTGCAAAAACAATAAAGGTGAGAAGTACAGATCAATTCTCTTACGTAACAACCTTGGATTTCTCATTGCATAATCATTATTCTATTAGAGCAGGAGAAAGTCCCATATTGGTTGGGGAATGGACTTGTAGTTTGTTTATTTGGACTTGGACAATTCTCCCCTCAAGTGCTAGCTTTTGGGGTTGAGTTAGATCCATGTACCATATCTTTATATGGTATCAGAACTAGGTCTATTGTCATTTGGGCTCCCGGTCCAAGCTCCAGTTGGGTCCTGGGCTTGAAGGGGGTGTTAGAGTGGGTGAAAGTCCTTGTTGGTTGGGGAATAAACAGGTGGTTTGTTTATATGGACTTGGACAATCCTTACCTCAAGAGCTAGCTTTTGAGGTTGAGTTATGCCTAGGTACCATATATTTACAGTTTGAATGCGCTTAAATAGATAATGTAGATGAAGCATATACATGGATCTGGAAATGAATAGTTATGGGCATTCTAAATAAAATAAAATAGTGCTTGAAAATGCCAAAATGCTGATGAGTATTATATCCCTTGGACTCAACTGGATTAATCCGTTAAAAGAATCATCCTCCCTTCAATTAAGGACATCTTAGAACGATTCATATATTTGCAGTTTGCATTACAGTGGTCTTACAATACACCACTTTGATTATGTTGTGAGCGCATATAGTTACTAGATGTATCAAGTAAAAATTTAGATTGTTCTGATAGTTGAAGGTTAAAAATGAAGGACTTATTGGGATTTTTTGTCTTTAACCCTTGTTGCTTCTTCGTGGTAAATGTGCTTCTCAAACTTTATATGGTAACCGGTGGAAGTAAGCTCTGATTGATACATTATAGATATATCATATTATGCTTATTTGGTAATAAATTGAATTGCAAACATCTTATTTGCTAGTGTTGGTCAATAATATTAAAGTTTTTGTTCTAGGAAGGGGAGGGGAGAGGAAGGATAAAATGGTTGATTGAGTACTTCCCCTTGGTTAAGAGCTCATTGGCCCCTCACATTCCTTATTACAATTGAAATGGGAAAAATGAAAATCACATTACCATCAGCATCCAAGGGTGTGGACCTGGTGGTCAATGAAATGAGTTGAGATTTGTGAGGTCTTAGGTTCAAATCCTAGGCGGAGACAAAAACTAGGTGATTTCTTTCCACCTGTCCTAGCTTTGGTGGACAAGAGTTACCTAGTAGGTACTTCTTGTTTGTAGGACGTGGCAGGTATCCTATGGAATTAGTTGAGGTGAATGCAAGCTAGCCCAAACAACACGATTATCAAGAAAAAAAATCATATTACCATCATTACTAGGAGCAATCCAAGTGCATTCCTTTTTGCTTCTGTTTCATGACCTGGTGAAGTACTATTTCTTTTAATTAATTATCTTATTCTTCTACTTGTTGCCCCAAAACCAAACATAGTCTTGGTTATTTGATTATCCTTGATGCTATTAGCTTTGTAAACTTACCATTCTCACCTTCTATTTTGCATTTTCTATATTAATATAAATCTACTGATATGTTTTCTCTGCCCGTAGTGTGCCCTTTGGTTTTTCCTAACATGAAAAATATTACAAAGTCTTGTGGAGATGGGATGAATAACCAAACAACATGCTGTAATACTATTGAGAGGTATGTGTCTCACTTACAGAGGCAAAGCTTTGTTACCAACTTGCAAGCTTTAGATTGTGCTGCATCGCTTGGATTTAAGCTGCAGAAAGGCAAAGTTAGCAAAAACGTCTACAATCTCTGTCGCATTAGCCTCAAGGATTTTTCTGTACAAGGTTAGTTTTTCATTTAAATTCCTTTGGAGCATTATACAGCATACACATATGTTTAGCTGACGCCAAATTTTGATCTTGTCATGTTTGTGGCATCTGGTTATCCCCACATGACTATACTACACCAGTTGCACCAGAAGGTAATGTACCTACTTTAAGTGTTCGCAATTCCATTCCATACGCTTTTGCTCTTTTACTTTTTTTATTTGTTGTCGTAGTAGTTGATAATTATTTGTGGTTCTTTCTGCTGGAGTAGTTTCGGGGTGTCTTTTGCCTAGTTTACCATCAGATGCAATACTGGACAAAACTATGGGGATCAGCTTTGTTTGCGACTTAAATGACAACATTCCGGCTCCTTGGCCATCTATGTCTCAGTTACCAGCTTCGTCATGCAAGAAGTGTACATTGAACTATTCCTTCTTCTTTTGTTCAATTTGCAAAAATTATCTTCTTATATGACTGGTAGCTGATGTATATCAGTACTTCCTGGTTTTGCAGCTGTGAGAATTCCTGCACTTCCTGCTGTAGCATCAGGGCAAATCAGTAAGAATTTTTACCTACTCATTTTTAGTTTTTTCCTTCATAAGATAGGAAGGCTGCATACACATCACCCTCCTCAGACCTCACTTGTGTGATTACACTGGGTAT
>JBDJHY010000078.1:4610662-4622927 GCA_039654485.1 Withania somnifera
ACGGAAAAGTTATTAATAAGGAGTGATTTTCTCAAATGGGACATGTGTAGTATGAATCTGGATCAGTCTAGTTTCAATTTGAACACTAATCCGAGATGAGAAATCAAAAAAAAAAAAAAGAATTCAACTTAAACGTGTTGCTTATTATGTTTAGTGGGTTGTGTTGTAGTGTGATGCCACGAAAAAGGATGGTGCAGTCTTAATATTCAATTTAGATCATCGAAGTACATGGTGTAATGGAAGATGATGTTTCTTTTTTTAATTGGAGTTTAATTTGCCGTATCTTCAAATATAAAAAAATTATTAGTCAGGAGTGTTTTTCTCAAATGGGACCTGTGTAGCGTGAATTCGTATCAGTAAAGCTTCAATTCGAGTATTAAATAAGGGGTGAAAAATCAAAAAGTAAAAAGAACTCAACACTGAGGTGTGTTGTAGTGGGATGCCACAAAAAAGGATTGTACAATAGTAGTAGCATTATATTTACAAGTTGGACATTGCCTTTTTAAGAAAGGAAATGGAAAACCTTATACCTTAACTATGTAGGATTCAATTTAGATCATCAAAGAATATGATGTAACGAATAACGTTGGTTCTTCTTTAATTAACAGTCTCTATTTTGAATGTTGATACAAAAGGTACAAAACAGGTACATAGAAAGAAGATGTTTGTATTAATTGTATTGTCTTTTCAAAGATATAAAAAAAAAAATACGATGTGATATTATCCGTTTTAAGTCAAACCCGCATGGTATCCAATTCTTTCAGCTATCAATGTGAGACTTTTGCTCATACATCCAACAACGATCATGTATCAACTTGTATTAATTGTATCAATGTATGATACTCTATCGCAGAGATTAGCATTGATACAATAATCCCAAAGACCATATTGTAGCTAATCTTCAGTTACTATTTACTTTGAGTTTATGGCCTAAAACAAATTTTAGATATATATATGTAGTTATAAATTATTTCACTAAATCATTTCATTAAGGATAAAATAAAAATTTTAACCTTAAGTTCTTTCTAATAATTGAAAAATGACATTTTTCTCAGTACAAACGAATTAGAAAAGAAAATGGGTCGCATAAATTACTATTATTATTATTATTTTGCAAGAAGTAATATAGTAAGTTTAGTTCAATAAGGTAAAAAAAAAAAATAACATTCTATAGATTTTACATATATACTGATCTTAGACTTACTTGGAATACATAGTTCATCTTATTAAACAACAATTACATACCTAATATATCTTGACAAAGTTGAGTGTAGGAAGTGTAGAATATATACCTAGTATATTCCGGCAAATTGGAGTCTGAAAAAGGTAGAGTGTACACAGTCCATACTCCATATCTCAAAGGTAAAATAGAGACGTTGTTTCCGGAAGACTCTCGGCTTAATAATTATATTCTCATTGCACACTAAACTCCCTTGCTTTAGATTAGAAAAACAAGAAAGCCAAAATCTTGTTTGAAGGATCTCCACAAAGGTACATGGTGCTTGTATTCCACCTCAATCTTACTTTTACTTATTGATTTCTGTCAAACTCAGTAATTATCAGTGTGTCTCTGCTCGAGGCTCCGGTTCATGGTGTATATATGTTGCTAGCTGGCTTTCAAAGTTAGAGATGAGCTCCTTATATCGAGTGGCTGATAGTTTTGGAGTACGTTGGAGATTTGTAAAATTGACATAATGTAGTCCAAATCTTTTTGTATATCCTTCTAACCATTCAAAGTTGTCTAGCAATGACCAAGCAAAGTACCCTCTCACATCTGCACCTTCCCTGATTACTAAAGCAAAATCAACCAGACATATATGTATATGTCTAAGGATATAAGTATAAAGATATCTGATACGACTGCGTGATACGTGCAACTAATATGTGTTGGAGAGAGAGAGAGAGTAATACCTCATTGCAATAGCCAAGGAATTCAAGTAGCTATGCATGTACGCTACTCTTTGAGTGTCATTGAGGGCATCTTCTAGGGAGGAATTGGGATCATTACTCTCAGCAATGCCTGCAGATTATATAATATATTATAGAGTTGTGGGGTGTATGAACAAAATTTTACATTGAAAGCTTAAAAAAAAAAAAAAAAGAAAAAAAAAAGATACCCAAATAATATGTATGTGAGGCCTTTTGAAGGAAACACCGTGCGGCATTAATCCCTCAAAGGGATTGAATAATCAATACAAGTATGAAGATAGCGAAGTGATTGCGTGGGGCTCAGCTTAGTGACTTTGTCTGTCTACTGATCAGTTTACTACCTTTACTAGTACATATTAATTTGGAGAATGTGGATGACAAGTAGTTAATCTCCAAATTAGTACATAAGGTGATGGATCATACAAAATTTATTTTAAGGAGAGAGATTATTGTATGAAGGAAAAAAAATTTACATTGCTTGCCAGGAAAAAAAAAAAAAGAGCAACGTGTAAGAATAGCCTTTTTTTTTTTATCCTACCCAGTGTTCATGACTAATCTAGATCGCAGATCATACCAAATTTAGTTTGAGGAGAGAGTTTTTTGGATGAACGAACAAAATTTTACATTGCTAGCCAGGAAAAAAAAAGAGCAAGGTATAAGAGTAGCTCATTTTTTTTTTGTATCCCACCCAGTGTTCATGACTAATTTAGATCGCAGATCATACAAAATTTAGTTTGAGGAGAGAGATTTTTGGATGAACGAATAAAATTTTACATTGCTAGCCAGGAAAAAAAAGATGCAAGGTGTAAAATAGCTTTTTTTTTGTTTCCCATCAAGTTTCCAAGAGCTTCGCTCGCTGTAACATACGTTTTTTGGGGGTTTCTCACTCAATGTCCAAGAGTTTCACTCCCAACTAATCTGTAAGCGATGTTTTTTATTTCCAGGAATCGAATTCGAGACCTCTAGTTAAGAGTGGAACAGTCACACCAATGCACCAATATGGTATTGGTGTAAGAATAGTTATTACTTCATAATAATGACAATCAATCAGTTTTGTTTGTAACTTTGTTACCATTTTCAGTGATGATGATGGGAGTGTTATTGAATCTGTCCTTCATGTACATCACAAGCTTTTCCATCCCTTGAGGGTACACAAATAGCCAGTCCATTGCAGTCTGAATCAATATTTCACAAGGTAAATAAAGTAATTACTCTTGTACTATCATAAAGAGCAATCTAGCGTACAACAACAAACAAAAAAAAATTCAGTACACACCCGTAAAGTAAGGTCTGGGAAAGATGCGTGCATCTGGGAAAGATCGAGTGCACGCAGTATGTAACACTACCTCAAGTATCAGGTAAAAAAGTTGTTTCCGATAGATCCCGGCAAACGACCAATCTAGGGTAAATTTCATAAATGAGAACAATAACCAATAATATGTAACTTTTGGTGGACTTCTTTTTCAAGTTTTTCAATTTTAATCAACCATTGAAAAAAATTAACAAAAGTAGATTCACCTATAAGTGTTTAGCTAGATTATCCATCTTTTTCTTTTTTCCATCACTTCTTTATATATATTTCATCATGATAGATTTAGGAACTAGGAAAATGATTCTCTTATTTTCATCCATGTTAATATATAAAAAAAAAATAGTCCGGTGTACTAAAACTTTTCCTATACATCGGGTCCGGAGAAGGACCGTACCACAAGTTGTGGAATATACTTACGGGTTCCCCAATGTACACACCATCTTTTTCTGTAGCACGAAAATAAGAACCTTCAGACCAAGAATATGCTCCATCTCCACAGGCTGAGTACAAGCAATCTTTAATATAAGCTGCTGTATAATGATTTAGGCCAATGAAATCTAGGCCATTTTTCAGTTTCTTCCTATCATTTCTTGAAAATACAGGCAGGTTGTTTCCCAGAATTTGTTGCATTACTTCCGGATATCTTCCAAATATAATAGGGTCCAAGAACCTGCATGCCAATTTATGTTTCAATCAAAATTCTCTAAAAATGTTGCCGCACTCGCGGGAGCATATCTGAATCCCCTCGGCAAGAAATTACACAATATATGCAAGGTCTTTTTTTTAGATATTTTATGTATATATATAAATTTTGAACTTCCTAAACATAAGATTAGAGGTTGGCTTAGTGGTTAAAGAAGTTCTATATTCACCTTGATGTTCTAAGTTCATATCTCAAACACTGTATTTTTATTTTTTGAACCCCTTAATGAAAAAATCCTGAATTCGCCACCACGTGCTCATGACTGATCCTCCAAAAATGCATAATTATTGAAGCATCCAACACGTACCTATATATTTTTAAGAATCCGAATAACATAAATTATAATAATAATTGTTTTGCATTGAGCTTTAACCTTTGATGAACGATTGAAGCCTTGAAAACTAAATCTCTAAGGGCTATAACTTTTGAATGTGTTAAGATGGAAAACAATTTTTTTTTTTAGAAAATGTTTTCAGTTCAAAATATTATTGTATACATAAAATGAAGTCATCCAACCCATTCCACCCAGCTCCACCCCAAAACCATTCCCCCACCCAAACCATTCCACCCTAGTAACAAATTTTTATTGAGGGTAAAATATGAAGTCATTGAGAAAATTTAACAACTATTATATATATATATATATAAAATTAACCTCGTATATACAGTTAATGTTCATTCTAAAAAGGTTCATTTGAACTCTCTTACCCAACCTGACTTTGTCCCTGTTCCACCCTACCCTCCCTTACCCCACCCCATTCTCATCCTCGCCCGCCTCCCTCTACACTATGCTCACTTTCACCGTTCATAATATTTGCCCGAATTATATATAAATGCTCAGAAATTAAATCACATAATTTTTCGTGAAAATATTTTTAAGAAGGTTTACCAATTGTAAACAAAAGATCTTGCTCTCTGAGTTGCAGAATTGTCTTGTGTGGAATTGCTAAAAGGTTCATACCACTGAGTATTCAATGAAATTCCAACCATACCTCCTTGCCTTTCCTGCTTGCCAGCACAAAATAAACTATTAGGTGTTTGGGTTTTTTTATTTAAATTGTTGTCAATTATTTATCAAAATATATCTCGAAATTGACTAGATCAAGTGTTTGACTACAATCGGCAAAAGATGCGAGGCAACTTAATTTTTCATAAAATTTCGTCCACGTGACAACTGACTTATTATCGAGACACATTTTGATAAATTATTAGGGATATATAGTATAAATAGAAACCACAAAGACCTGATATATAGTTCAAGTAGGAAACTAGCCAAAAAGTGATATGTCAAGTGTGTTTTTGTAAAATTTGACCTATATATTATATTTTGCAGAAAGAAAAAGTACCATAATTTCAAATTTGGAAAAAGGACTGATGCTCGATAGGAAGAGATTATTCATATCATATGAGAAGATTATACTAAAAAATAACTAGTTAATAATATTATCAATTTATTAGATAATTAAAATTTTATAAATTATATTTATTTATTTAAACATTTATAATAACATATAATCAATAAAAAATAATTATTAAAATTGAAAACAAAGCTATGCTATTTATTAATGAACATCTTAGGATATTTGGATGTAAATTACATGTTCATATAAAATTTCAAACTTAATTAGCTCTATCAAAAGAACTTGATACAGTAGCGGAGTCATCTTAGGCGAAGGGCAATCAGGTGCATATTCTTTTTTTGAAGCATTATATAGAATATAGAGGTTAGATATTAATTATTATGAATATATATTTAATTTTGAATATTTTTAATATAATTAAAATAAAAAAAATTAATTATAAAATATTTATTAAATTTCTGACTCCGTCAGTAACCTGATATGTGGTTCTGTAAATAGTGACAGCAGCTGCATGTGATAAAATCATATTATGTGCTGCTATAAAAGGTTCTTTTTCTGAATTGCCAGCACTACAATTACCAAATGAACCGGAGCATCGAACCGGAGGGAAAGTACCCAATCTATAGCTACGAACCGCTATTAAATTCGGTTCATTAATAGTCACCCAATATTTCACTCTGTCCCCAAAGTATTTGAAACATATGTCTGCATAATAACCAAAATCACTCCTGAAAAAAAAAGGATAAATTATATAATTAATTAAATATTTTTATTATACTTATATTTTATTTTATTATTTTTTTAAAATTATAGAATATATTTTTTATGTGCAATACATATAGAAAGTCGTTATACATAATTTGGGCGCGATACATAACTGGTGATACATCGCATGTATCGCGACTAAATAATGTATTGTGTGTCTAATCATGTAACTGAATATTTAACATTATCTGTATATTTCTGGAGGATTACTTGAGTTATGCATCGTGCTCAAATTATGTATCGCGGCCCTCCATATGTATTTAAAAGATTTTTTGAGTTATGTATAACCTCCAAGTTATATATCACGGCCCTACGTGTGTATCTCACTTAAGAGAAAGTAGTATGAAACATAATTTCGAAAAGTAGTGGTATGAGACGTAATTGAGTCCTATAATAATGTGGTTTATCTAGTTTACCCATTTTTAATTAGGAACAAAATTATAAAATACAATCAAAAAAATTTATTTTAAAAGCTTAGTAAGGATTGGGGGTTTGGGCTATAACCAACAGTTTAGCTCATTTTGGTCCAATTTTCCAGCCCAATTAATTTTTGGCTAAATTAATGACTCGCTCAGTTATTGACTCAGTTCATTTTTATCCGCTCAAATTTAATTCAACAAACTCATTTGACACTTAACCATTTGTTTATAGACATAATTCATTTTAACATGCTCGAATTTAATTAAATCGGCCCATTTGACACTGTACTTGATGACTTTGGTTGCTTTGGGGGATTCTTAACTATATATTACCTATTAAATGAAAACCAAAAAGAAAAAAAAAGGACAAAATATATGAAAAACACGTGGCCTTTATTCTCAAGGTCAAAGTTGGGGCTTGGGTCGGAGTAGGGTCTTGAATTTCATATCAAGATCTGGTTTTGTGTCTCGGGTCTAGTATCTCAAAGTGTCAAGTTGAGTAGTCAAGATTGAGGGTTGAGACTCGTGTTTTGGGTTTCGAGTTAGGATCAGTTCAAGGTTAAATCTTGGATCTCGTGCTAGGATTGGATTAGGTTGGCGTCGGGGTTATGAGTCGGATCGACAGGCTTGAGTCCGATGGATTATAGAGAAAGGATGGACCCAAGTGAGGCGTGGGGCAGGCAAAGGTGGACCATTTGAAAAAAAAAAAAGATTGGTGGATCACGACTCAATTCATTTCAGCTCAACTAATTTTTTGTCTGATTTTATCCAATTCATTTATTTTTGAAAAAACTATATAGCATAGTCAAAAATAAAATCTAATTACATGGTTACCTTTTCAAAAATTACATAAAATGATTATTGAAATAGTCATTTTACAAAAAAAATAAAATAATTATATAGACAACTACAATTGTATAATTTTGAATCTATACAGTTTTTTTGACTGAAAGAAGCAGTTGGATTGTATAATTATATAATTGCCTTAATTTATAGTCTTTTGACTATTTTTTGAAATTAAGCAAAGTATGACTATAGCCTCCCAGACCTTTTCGACTTTTTGACTATATATGAAAATTTACTTTTATTTATTCAATCAATTTAAACTTGTTCAATTCAGTCCAACCTGTTCATTTAAGACCCGCACATGAAACCAACAAAATATATAGCAATGGTAGTGTAAAAAATTTGGTCAAAATCTTGCTTACTGAATTTTGGGGCTCAGCCAACCTCCGTATCTGTCTTCAAGTTCCTGAGGTATGTCATAATGTGCTAAGGTGACAAATGGTTGGACACCTTTGCGTAGAAGAGCATTAATGAGGTTATTGTAGTGCTGAATTCCAGCCATATTGACACCTCCATGCATCCCCTCTAATCCAATTTTGAGACAAGAAAAATGTTATCAAGGAGAAATGACAAGTAAAGATGATTTGATAGCGTAATATTTATTTATACTGATGATGACATATATAATTTGAATTTTTATTAGCGGTGAAAAAAATTAGTTCATAAATATATAATTCCTTCCTCCCCTCCCAACCCACCCCAAACTCTACTTTGTTCAAGTTTGGGTTGATCATGGCATCGTAGATTTATTAGCTCAGATTATTTTTGTCTAATCCATAAAAATTGAATTGATATATAGCCTAAATTTTTTTAAAAGATTTTTTTTTGGGGTCTTTGACCATTATAAAGAAAATATAATTTTATTAGATACTAAAAATTTATTAAAAGAACAAAGAAAAAACTAAAATTTAATAAGAATTGAACGAATTAAATTACCACCCACTTTTTAGCTCAGTTCAGCCCAATCAATTTCAATTCAAATAACTTTTAAGTGGATCAATAACCTACCTATTAATTAATTTAATTAATTTTAATAAGTCCAAATTCAATTTAATACACCCATTTGACACCCATCGTAACTTACTGGGTAGAATTCTTGCCCATGAGATAGAGAAACGAAAGCTATTCACTCCCATATCTTCCATAAGTTTGATGTCCTCCTGTTAAAGTTATATTGGCAAAATTCAGAATTATTGGACTGTAAATTCGGACAAATTTTTTAAAATAAATTTATATATTTGCAAACAACATAAAAATACTACAACTTATAATAACTAATTAAAATATCTAAAAGATATATACCACATAGTATTATAGATACAACACAATTAATGCTTTTTTGGCATAACATATAAAAAAAATTATCTTTAAATTTTATGATGATTTATTAAGCGTATACTTGTGCACATCCGAATTTAAAAAATAAAAATATCATCTGAGATCAAATTAAAAAATATAATATATTATATTATATATATTTATTTTTTTATTTTCGATATATGTATTTACGTGGAACAACATTAGCAAACATCACATTTTCGTTCCGACAAGCCTAGAATCCTCACTGGCCAACAACTGTTTTGTCCAGAGAAAAGTAAATTAATTAATAATAATTGCTTCGGTAGGTATCGAATAATGAATTATTAAATAAATTAAAAAAGGGAGAAAAGATGCCAGCCCGAAACCCATGAAGGGCTGGAGTCCGAGTAGCAGTCATAATTGAACATGATACCTACAGGTGGATTTAGTTAAGAAATAAAATTACGATCAAGCTATCATATATAATTTTTGATATGATGGTAATAGTTTAATTCTGACAAATCAAAAATAAATAAAATAACTACGTCGTCCGCTTATGATATGGTTGTCATATTGTAGTCTTTTACAAATTTAAATTACTCGAACCAACATTTTGTTTCAAAAAAAGGAGGGATGTATCAATAATATAGTACATACCTGATATCGATTATAATGATCTAGAGCAATGTCTCCATTACTTCCATCTGCTATATGGCCTGCAACAGAATTACTAGTAAAAAAGTATTACAATTCTTGGTGATCGGCAGGTAAAATTGCTCAGATGGTAAGTATCCTCTGCCTCCCATCTACAGGACTAAGGTTGTGGGTTCGAATTATCAAGAGAGCTAAAAAGATAGAAACTCTTTAAGACCGTTTAAAAAGGACAGGAACTAGCTACGAAATTTATCAATAATCGGTTGCTACGTAAGTCATAGTTAACTACAAGAAAATGAGACGTATAATTATAAAAGAAAGATCACCACCAGCTTCATGAGTAAAAACGTCCCAATTGTTAAGGCCTTTGCCATCACTAAGAAAAGCTCCTTCAAACTGCAAAGGAAACAAAAATAATTATATATATATTTTATAAATTAAAAAAAAAAAAGAAAAAGAAAGAGCTCCAAAAACTAAGGATTAGTAACAAAATCTGAACTTTTACTAAAGAAATTTATTTAAATAAAAGAATCAAATACATCAAGAAGCCAACATGATTCAACACAAACTCAATATAATTCCACCGGTGTGTCTCAGCAATAAATTTGACGAAGAGTGTGCAAATTTAATTATCTCAGTAACAACAACAAAGGATATTCGAATGAACCTTTTACGCCTCTAACTCCGCCCTTCCAAGAGTTTACAACAATAAACAAAGAAGATTTTGAAAGAAGCAGAACAAATTAACAGAACCTGGTAACAAGAAGAGGCTGTTCCAAACAAGAAATTTCTTGGAAATGAAACTGGTTCTTTGACAATACTAAGTTCTTCTGTCTGAGAAAACAATACTATGAACCTAGAAAAGAAAACACTCAGTGCAAAAAATATCATTGAAATACTTGGTTCCATATGTATATTTTCCAAATTTGAAGATAGCTATAGCTAGAAAGAAGGTAACCCAAGTGTTTATATAGAACAAGATCAAACATGGCACCAAAGACTTTAAAGAGTGCAAGTTAATAGTTACAAAGATTTTTCTTTTTCTTTCTATGAATAATCATGTGACTTTTGGCGAATTCAGAATTTTGAGAAGACTGGTATATTATTATAAAGAGTTTCATGTAAAGATATGATAGCTAGACCTAATTCAACCACAAAAGTTAGATTGCTCAAGTCTGTTTAAGTATATTACCAGTCCATTCCCTAATGTCCAACACTTCCTTCATGCCCAAACCCAACTGAAGCATGTGCTCAAGTCCGTTTAAATAGACCACCAATTAATCTGTACTGTGCATAATATTTTAAGAAAGAGTGTGTATCTAATCACCCATCAACAAAAATGACTCTGCACTGACTAAAAAATGTGAAATTATGCTAAGTAAGGGTATACGAGATATATTTATAATGACATGAATGAGATATAACTATATGTAAATACCGAGATATAGGATGTGTTTCACATAAATAAAAATATTTTCTGAAATATATATATTTTAAACTTTTTTATGTTCATTTCGTCAAATTTTTTAACAAAAAAAATTTTAAAAATAAAAAAAATAATTTTCCTAGCTAAATTAGGAAAAATAAATTCTACAAGTGGCATTTATATCATCCCCTCGTAACCCCCACCCCAACCCCTCAACATTCTCACCCTCGCTCCAGCCCAACTCGATCGGTATATCCAAATTATTTTTAAATATTTGTAAAATAATATTTCTTACTTAAATATTAATAATAAAAAACAAATAAAAGCATTCACTTATTTTCCTTTTAAATTTCTTTTTTCTTTTTAACCAAACACACCCATATAATCATTTGGAGGTATTTGTTATATTTACGTTAATTGTCACAACAAAGAAAAGGTGCAACTTTTTAAAGGTAAGAGATTGTCTATTTTTAAAAGAAAGCAAAATATAATAGTGACTCTCAAACTCTTGAGATTCACACATATGTCATAGGATATTTTATACTTCGTGCATTTTAATTTATTTGTTTAATTTTAAAAGGCCCTACTTAGTTGACTGACAATGACAAAGGTTTTTAATATATTTTTTTATAAAAAAAAATAACTGTTATTTTGATATAAAACTCTATCAAAATTAGAATGTATCAAATTTTATTAATTTTCTAATTTTAAATATGTAGATAAAAAGTTAAATTTTATAACTTTAAATTATATAATTTTTGTTATTATTTCATGACAAAAATTAATTTTTAGATTTGTAACTAAGTTGAATTTTTTGCGGGTTAAACATCAATTAACCCATCTCACACCTACCGTATTTCGTCATGTCCCATTGTCATTCCAACACATAATTTTCATTATTATTTCAGGTGAAATATTAATTGATCTTTTTTGAAAGCTCAGCAATTGAAAATGAAAGAAATTTAAATTGACAAAGACATAAAAGGTAAGATATGAATAGAATCTTGTTTCATTTTTCAATCATTATCATATTTCTTTTTTAGTTTTTGATTAAAGCTTGCTCCAAATCATTATTATTACTCCTTTCGATTTAATTTTGAAAGCTCGAACAATAACAACTAATAATGGCAAATAGATGTTGGGCAGCTGGTAAAAAAACGATCTTTTCTTAGAAAGTAGAAGGTTCAAATTCAATTGGCGGTAGGATTGTGTTGGTGGGCGAGTTATTAGTACCCCTGTAAGCGTTCTTTGAACCGAAAAGTCTATCATGTCTCTGATGGTGACCGATCTTGAAATCATCTAAATTTTTTTTGACCCTCGAAAAAAAATGAGAATGAAAGAGATTTAGATTGACAAAAACATAAAGGTAATTTATGAATAAGATGTAATATGAGAGTGAGAAGAATGAGCTAAGAGAGTGGGAGATGATGAACAGTACGGTTGGGTTTTAATTTCGGGTTAGGTTTTTTATTTTAGATTTAAAATGAGTGGGTTTTTCTCTTTTCTTTTTTAGATAAAAAAAAATAAAAATAAAAATAAATTATTGGCTCA
>JBDJHY010000078.1:4633774-4654537 GCA_039654485.1 Withania somnifera
GAAAAAGTATTGAAAATTTAAACACACTATTCAACCCCCCCCCTTCTAGTGTGCTTGATCCGCTCTACATATAATCAATAAATGCTATTTAAATTATTTTACTTCTTTATATTCTGATACCTTGTAGTAAAAATTCTGACTCCGTCACTGGCTTAGGACAACTCTAAAATTCTTATTAGATCAATTTTTTTGCAAAATTAAATACAGTATTGTAAATACACAACCAAATATATTAAATATAGTACTAACTATGTATGTCCATTGTTCATTCTTCACATAGTGTATTGTAGTTAGGTGCTTCCTTTAGTACATGTTTATTATATGTCACAAATAATAAAGTCTATTCTATTGTCCCCAATTATTAGTATAGTGTATCATCAATAAATGCAATTTAAATTATTTTACTTTTTGATATTCTGATACCTTGTAGTAAAAATTCTGACTCTGTCACTGGCTTGGAACAACTCTAAAGTTCTTATTAGATAAAATTTTCCTCAAAATTAAATACCATATTGTAAATACACAACCAAATATATTAAATACAGTACTAACTATGTATGTCCATTGTTCATTTTTCACACAGTGTACTGTAGTTAGGTGCTTTCTAAAAGTACATGTTTATTATATATCACAAATAATAATTCTACTGTCCCCAATTATTAGTACAGTGTATCATCAATAAATGCTATTTAAATTATGATTTTAGCATTAAATACTAACTGACCCATCACAATTGTTTACGTTATTGATAAAGAAAATTTATGACGTATATATTTAATCAAATATAAATTAGTTGAAAGCAATTTTAGCAATTTCAAGCACTAACCAACTTTAGTTGACTAAGAACACTTCTTTTAGTCGAAATTCATGCTGCTTGGCTATCAAAAATAAAACGTGATAACAAAAAAAAATGAATGGAGAGAGTATATTGTAATGCTAAGATTATATACTACTAATATTAATTTTTGGACAGATGAATTTATGCAGAATTATGTTTGAAAGGTTGTGATAATCGTAACTTATTATTTATAAAAGGAAAAAATTTATTAATTCGATATCCTTAAAATATTTTAATAATTTTTTATGAATTATAACTTATTCATTTACTAACAATCGAAAAAGATATAAATCGTGAAATTTTTATATTTACGAGATTTTTTTTTAGAAAAATACAACTTAATAAATACATATGACTTGCATAATATGTATGATTGAACCCCCAATAAGCATAGGTCTGGAACAATTTGCTAAAAAAGAATCGAATTAAAACAGATATTAATCAAACTAAAAATATTAAGCATAATATATTCAACAATAATTTTAATTTCAAATCATATTCAAACGATATTTTAGTTATAAAAAGAATATGAAAATATAAGATTTATTAATTCCACACCTTACTAAAATATTCTAATACTTTATTTATGAATTATGATTTATTCATTTAGTAAGGTTGTATAACAATAACAAAAAATTACAAATTATGAAAATTTCATATTTACAAGAAAAAAAATACAATTTAATAAACTCAAATAATACATCTTCCTTCTTCTACTTAGATTTTCCCAAAAATTTCCTCCGAAAGCGAGAACACACTATATGCCTTTTAAATAAAAAGAATAGGACTCAAAAAATTATAGGCCTCAGGCAATTTACCAAATAGAAAAATCAAATTAAGATAAATACCAATCAAACTATATAATGCAACTTCAAATCAGATATAATTTCAAATCTATGTCCAAACGGACCTTTTAATTTTTTTTTATTTTTTAAATTTGAAAGCTCACTAAAATGATGAGGCAAAAATGGGAACCACAAGGGTACCTTTGGCTTACTGAGCAACTCACAGCTTTATTAAATTATATGACTGAATGTTGATGCCAATTAAATTTAGTGTAGAATTGGCATTAAATAGTAATTTTTCCACATTAAATAGTGTAGAATTTCAATTTTACTCTCACCAATATATATGTTTGCATCTCCTTAGAAAAGTTACAAAGAAGGGTAAAATATATACTTTTTTTGTTTCTTATTAATTGTTTATTTTTTTCAATATATTTTAACACTAGAACGATAAAGGCTTTTAGCAGCAATAAATATTCACTTGTTTATTAGTTAATTGATATTGAATTCAATGTCATTATGGGCTTTAAGAGTATTTACAAAAAATGCTACAATGTAAATTGTCATTAATAATTACCTTTAAAAATATAATTTAGTGACAATTAAACTATTATTGTTGCTACTAAATATCTTTTTTAATATAGTGTTAGAAAATCATAAATAAAAAAGATAGTTTTACTAATTTACACCTAAAGAGACTCTCTTACAGTTTCAGAAATAATTAATTGTAAGTATGAAATTAAAAAAGTCTATAAGTATACTTTCAAAGGCAATGATCTTATGTTTTGAACCTTCGACTAGCAGTAATTTGGAACATAATTAGTCAGACTTTCAAGAATATTTAGGAATATTTTTTTATGAATTTAGGGAAATTGGCATAAAAAAACACTAGATTTTGAGTTACTACACTGAAATTTTGGATAAAGTCTTGAGTGTGTATTATGGTTTTCTATAATTTAAAATACTTAAGATGACTTTACAATTCAAACAACATTCAGAAAAAGAGATAAGACTCTTTAATTTGCAAATAAGTCCATTAAATTACGTTTTCTTATTGAATAAACACCAACTCGATGCAGAAACATCTTGCTTAGACTGAATAGCCAGTGAATAGCCCAATTATGGAGCTAGGTGCACTGTCACCTCGAGACTTTTTTTAAGAAGTGAGATACCGGCTTTCATAGGAGGCAAAGATCACCCTGTCATGCAACAGTGCAATCTTCGTCTAACTAAAAATTTCACAAAAAAAAAAACAATCATAGCGTAAAGTCAACATAAGCAATCAGTTAAAATAATCAAATGAGAAAACCTTTTTTCACATTCTCCAATAAATTAGTTCTTCTTCAATCGAGATTGGCGTGGTCTTCAGTCCACCCTCATGAAACCTAAACTCTCACACTCTCGCTTTCTCCTTCTGATAGACTAGCTTGTACATTTTCTCTTTGGCACTCATCCTTGGCTTGGGGAGTGCACCCTCTCTCTTCGGTGTCCAAAATGGATCATCTTTTCTTCGTACATTTACTAAACTCGACTCTAGTATGAAAGTCTCAACACTTGCGTTCTACGGGGAACTTTTTTGGACTATTTCTCATTTTACCAAAACAAAACGAAAAAACTAGCGTTGAATATCCTTTTTATTCCTAAAACATTTCATATTTCTTTCTTTAATCTTCTCCAAAATTACTTGTTTAATTAATTTACTCATCACTTATATGTTCTTTTCGGCTCAAGATGTAGTAATTGTTATTGTTGGCAAAATGGTAGATGGTTCAAATTGTCTACAATTTGTACACAAAAGTTACATGAAGACGTTCTCACAATTACCTTCAATTGAAATGAAGGAACCTCCTGAATTTCTAAGGAAAAAAAAACTAAGCTGCCTTACAAAGTCATAATAAATATCTCATAAAATTAATCGCGACCAAACACGTTGTTACCGGAAGCAGAATCCCGTATCCTCTATGAAATCACATAGTGAAAGTAAAAAAAATGCTGATAATATAACTAGCTAGCTTCAATTTGACAAATTATGGAGCTTGATCATCATCATGAAAATAAGGCCTTGTTTGGTTTACATATTAAAAACTTCATCAAACTTGTGAAGTCAATACCCGAACCTATTACACTTGAGGTTCGTTCTTGACTCCTTTTCCATAGCCTCCAAACACATCATTTTGAGTAACCACGTTCATCTCTCCATCCTTCAAATTAATCTGCATAATAGAATATTTACATTATTAATGTAATTTAACATGTTGGAACATGTCATCGGTCTTATCTTTCAGGTTACTAATTTCAGTTACATGTAGTTATCATTTATTTTATCCAATGCAGTAATAAGTTAAACACGTAGAAATGTGTAAAGTAAAAGTGGACAAGATGGGACTGAGGGAGTACTAATACTGTAAGTACTATTATAGGCAGTTCGGTGCACAAATGTCGTGCTAGTAGGGTGTGCAAATATTTTTTAGTGGCTTGAACTCGTGGTTCTATAGGCTACCTAAGACAACATGACTTCATTGATGCTCCAAAACTCATCTTCTATCTAAGTTGCACAAAATCTTCACTTCTGATGCCCCTCGCGTGTTGGATTCTCCACAAATTTGTATTTCATCATCAAGCATTGTCAGAGCCTACAGCAGTTTTGATCCTTTCAACAGTGCATTTGATAAGACTATTAACAGTTGCAACAGATCCGAGAGAGAGTTTTGCAGTTGGAACAGAATCAACCAAAATCTGAAACGCAACAGTAAGTAGCGATCCACCAGTACCACCAATATCAATTCCTCCACCACCATCTGGAAGTATAGCAAATCCAGATGGTAGTAGAGCAACATAGTCGGTATCACCACCACTCAAAACCGCATTCATTGCAACAATATCGACTGGAGAATAAATAACATAACATCCTGTTGAGTCTGTTGAACTCTCTTGGAGTATTAACATGTTGCTCTGGCTCGAGTTTCCGCTCTGCAACAAAATTTACAATCTTTAGGATGGTCTCTCTAGTGTCATGCTACTAAAAACACGCGAATATCCAATGCAATTAGTTTCTAACGGAGATAAAAGCTTAAGACGAGCCAATTTGGGTCAGAAATTCATGTTTTTTTAGTAATGTTGTGTTAGGTTGCCTCTCAAGTCTCAACTGTCACCACTACTAAAAATACGCAAATTTCCTATGGAAATATGGGATTTTCATTGGCAAAAGTTTCCAACGAGCCAATTTCGAGGGATGTATATTAGAAATTGGCTCGTTGGAATTCCGTGTGTTTTAAGTAGTGTTGTGTTAGGTTGCCTCTCAAGTCTCAATTGTCACACTACTAAAAGTAGGTGAATTTCAGATGGAAATATGGGATTTACATTGACAAAAGCTTCCAATGAGCCAATTCCCTCAGAAATTGGCTCGTTGGAAATTCGTGTGTTTTTAGTAGTATTGGAAGTAAAGTTTTACCGAGCTAGATAAGTAAGAAGAAGACGTTACATTAACGCGGAGCAGAGATACGCAGTTTCCTGAATCACGACCATTTGCTATATGCGCCATTTCTTGAACTAGATCCCCATTGGAAAGTATATCCCACTGCATATAAAATCGATGAATCATCTGAAAACATGATATCAAATAACGAATAACCAACAGAACCAAACCATTGATCACATCGAATCGATGTAACTAAAGCAGTTGTATGATGACTTACCTCACTTCTAGAGTTCTCATCGCGGAGAAAATCGAAGACTCTCTTGGGATGAGCAGGAAGCCAAAATGAAGTAGCTGCACTCAGGACAATACCAGGAGGTCTCCCTGGATCATCAATACTCTTTCTAGTCATAACTCTAACATCATCAGCACCACTTCCAGATAATGTAGTCCATATATGAGCCGTTGAGGCGCCAACACTGGCACAAAAACTCATCACCATCCTCTCAGCAAGTTTTAACATACTTTTTCGGCCTTCAGGACTCGTTATGACTACAAAAAAAAAAAAAAAAAAAAAATTAGTTCAGCAAATTATAATCGCAAAGGAACTAACTTTATATTTACCTCCAATATCCCCAGTTGGGATGTTATTAGCCATTGCACTTGCTAGTCGTTCACATTGTCTGTCTAACGTTGCTACCCAACGTTTAGCCCCAAACGCAAGGCCTGAATTGACAAGAGGCCTATAGATGTTATGGACAGATCTATCATCCACTTCAACGTGCTCGATCCACGTAACCTGGAAGGACAAAATGAGCATAAATTAATAAATCAACGAAACTCCAAACTTATTATGACTACTGGCGGATCCAGAATATTCACATATAAACATAAGTTTCAAATTCCTAAGTTCGTATACCTCTAGGAGCATTTTTAGAGATTCAGAGTGGCTTTACCTTTGAGTAACCATTAGGCAATTCTTGAATTAAACAACCCGATGGCCTTCTTCTACCTCGAGACACTGAAGTAGGCCGTAAATTGTCAAGGGAGACATCGACTACAGCCCATGTTCCATCAGCATGGTGTTTACAATATCTCACAAAATAATTTTCGCGTGTTGGAACTAATGGAGAAGGGACCTGGAACTCAGCTGTCATCTAAAAATAAAATGTAAAAAAAGGACATGCCAATTAGAATATAGTGTCTACGACATACCTATTGTAACAGTTAGCCTGCCTTATTTTTCAGGTTACTAATTTCACTTGTTATGAACAGTTACCTATAGTTATTTCTTAGGTGATCTGATGGTAAATTCTTTTATATTTTCATGATATAGAAGTTAAATTCGAGAATAATATAGGAGTAATAATAGATTTTTAAACTATACCACTTGTAAAGCTCCATTGTAGTTTCCAGCTACACCAGTTGATAGGACTTCTAATGTCAATGCTTTTGATACTAGGCCAGCAAAAACACTTGTCCATTGGTTCTGAATTCAACACCACAAAATACAATTTAAACACAATAATTAGTTAAAAATTACACTTAGTTAAAACACAAAAAATGCGTCAGTATATTGTGCTGGAGTTCACGAAAAAACAATGAAATTCACGAACAAAATTATTGGGCTTCATTAAAAAATAAAGTGCTAGAAAGATATTGAGTTCAATATAAGTTCCGACCAGCACAAAAGGCGTAACAATCCCTTACCACATCCATCAAAATTTCAACTAAATTGATGTTATTCATAATAACAACAGCAGATTCCCTTGAGGCTTCACATATTAGGCCCAAAGGTTTAGGCCCAATTCCTCGAGGAAAAGTCCGAAAATATTCGTCTTCACATAGAGTCTCAGTTGAATTATTTGGGCTTGTGATCCATAATGGCTCTCTAGTTTGGGCCATTCTTACAAGTTCTTCCATAGCTACAACAGCAAGTTCAATTATCATGGGCTTATCTGCATCTGTTGGGCCTGAAACTGTTCTTAAAAGGTCATTAGCATTGTACATTTCTCCAACTAGGCCTGTTTGAGGCCCAAACTTTCCAACTCCCAGATCAAGTGAATGATTTAGATATGTAAGCATGGGCTTCCCAACATATTTTGCAGCAATTCCAGATATTCTATCAATCTGAAAAATGCCAAAAAAATTAAAAATGATTTAATGTATGTGGTAATTAGTTAGTTCGTATATCATATAAAAAGACAGTCTAAGTATACGAAGCATCTTTCATGAAAGGTTCGGAAAAGGGCCACATTTGAGAGATGTAATCTAGGAAGCATTAAGGGCAAAGCCAGAAGTTGACGTAAGGGTTTAGATGATCTAATCCTATATTTGTGTTTTTAAGAAGTTCACAAATATGTACATAAAAATAAATTTAGAACACAATAATTAACGCTTGGTGCCACTATCTTAAAATTTAGAACGCATCAAGTTACTCGCTTCTAGGCAACATATATACTTATGCAAAGTATTAGCAGTTGATTCCGCAACTCAAATTTATGATCAATAGAACTAATAAAAGGTATTATTATTTAGCTGCAGAAGTCATTGGTCATCACTTTTTAGTAGTGATATTATAGTACCTCTTCTCTAAGACGGGCGTTCTCAATCCTCAAATGTTGCTCATCGAATGACATTTCCCCAATAGAAGCAGGCCCGCCACAATTCGGGCAAGTTGCATTGTCAAGTGCTTCTTTATACCTTATATTCTCAACACGAAGCTTCTCATTTTCAGCTCTCAATTCCGAGTTCTCATGGCGTTCATGTTGAGCCTACAAATACGGATTAATTAGACCACTTAACTAATAGTAAAAAAAAAAAAAAAGGCAGTCTAGTGCGAAAAATTAAAACATTTAGCACTTATACATGATTAGGGAAAAAAGGTCGCACCTCAAAAGGAATGCTTCAGATAGTTTTATCGTAATGCAAATATTAATAACTGCTTTTATGAATCAAATACGTGATTTTTGTGCTCCCCTTCTAGAACACTTTAATTGGTCATAATCAAAAAATTTAAACGATTCCTTGAAATGCTTTATAAATTTTGATAAGAGTTTAATTTCAATATAACAATATTTTAAGTTTCACTTTTACAATATCATATTACTAAAAATATAATTGTAATTTGCAAATAAGCCGCTCATAAAAATGACACAAAACAATAACAACAACGATAATTTGCACCTCAACTGCAAATAAGTTAGGGCACATCTTTATATATAAATTATTCACTGATCATTTTCTTTATTTAACCAAGTGCGAGCATTCAGGAAATTAACTTGGAATGGGTAAATAATGTCACCTTCATTTGAGTTCTCTTGTTCTGGAACCAAAATTTCACTTGCAAAGGCTCTAACCCTAATCGTTTTCCCAATTCTTTTCTTTGTTTATCGTCTGGATGAGGACACTCTTTGAAAAACCTACAATCAATAAGCTTTTTCAATGATTTAGGGCAATAAAAAAATCAAAAATATATTATATATTAATCTTGTGAATTTGTGTTAATATTCAACAAACTAAAGAGATTATCTCTCATTTTTTAGTATAAACGAATATTTACACTGTCAATTTGTTTATAAATATTGAACTGGTTATTTGAAAAATACTGCAACAAAGTACTAGTAAGTATTAGGAAATATATTTAGTTTAAATTTGAAAAAAGAAAAAAAAAAGAGTTTTTGAAGCTGAAGTTGAAAAATGACATTTAAAAGAAAAATTTGTGTTTAAATATGTATTTCACTAGAAAAAAAAAAGTTAGAATTTTTGTGAGTGAAAAAAGGAAATTTTACTGAAAAAGTTGTTAAAACCAATTTCTTTTCAAACTTGAAAAGGTCATATTCGAAAACCATACCGAATAATCATTCAAAAATATAACCAAAATATTTTTTAGAAAAATATATTTAAAAGTTAAAATTTTGTGAGTTATAAAAGAAATTGACAGAAAAAGAAAACAAAATCACCTTTTCAAACTTGAAATCATCTTCAAAAACTAACCAAAAAACCAATTCCAATTTATAACCAAATAATATTTTGAAAAAATAAGAAAATTCTCAATGTCCAACAGTTCCGAAATTACATTGAAAATTTATTTTATTTTTACACTGACCAAGAGCAGACCTACATACTTCATTATGATTTTTCGAACACCCATCGGTCTCAACGTAAAGTAGGTATAAATATACAAAAAGTGTCAAGAAAGATGTACATGTATATAAATTACTATATTATAAAAGAGTACTTACGATTCCATTTCTTGAATTTGTAGTTGTGTATGTCGATGATATCGCTTCTTCTTATTTGGACGTTGATTAGGATCTTCATGATCATCATCACCAGATGGATTATTATTTTCCATAATATCTGCCATTGATTTGCTTTCAAAATCATCATTATCTCTAATTAAATCCAAATGATCATTTTCAGGTGATTTATGTAACATATCAAGTAAATGATGGTGGCTCTCAAACATAGTTGGTTGAAACATTTTCACTTATAATAATGATAATAATATCCTTCTTGCTAAGCTATGATTTTGTTACCTGCCATAAAAAAAAAAAAAGTAAGTACATTAGTTAATTTTTACTATATATAAAGATGGACAATTAACAAATTAAACAAAACCTTAGAAAATGAAGATTGATAAAAGTTATTTGATAGTTTTTTAAAAAACATTTTGCAGTTTTATGACACATGTAACTTGAAGTAGTATATATTCTCTCTAAGGAATTCCACAAAATAGCTCCGTAATTTTAAAAGAGGGGGTGCCTCTCCAGAAAAAGGGTTGGTCAAACCGTCCACGAGTACATAAGCTGCTTGAATAGAGGTTATCGACCTTTTAAAGCTCACAACGTCTAAATATTTAATCTGCCTAGATAGTGGTGGCTTTGATCAAATATTTTTTGGCTCAGATATGTTTACTTATAAATATTTATAGTATGTATCTTGCTAAAGCTATGGATTTGTTACCTGCCAAAAGAAATTGTAACATTAGTTGCAACAAAAGGTGGACACTTATTTATTTATTTATTTTTTTAAAAACAATTAAATGAAGATTGAAAAAAAAAATTAATTTCTTTTTTCCTCATAAAATACACGAGATCCATCATATGTCTAACTTTATTAGTGTATCAAAATTTATAACGTTTAAATTCTATATCTCATTTCGAAAAAAGATAAGAGGAAATAAGAAAGGAATAAGGCTAGTGAAAATTATGTGATATCGAGATAAACTCTGAATACTAGATATGACAAACGAAGAAAAATATGAAAAGTTAGTCAAAATAATAAGGTGGTTCAAATGACTTACTTCTCTTGGATTTGAGCTTTTCAAGAAAATGATACAAAGGCCTCATGAAAACCCTAGGAGTATTTTTATTCATTTATTTTGTGGGATAATTTGTCAAAAAAATACAAATGGAAAAATTTGACTTTTGGTTTTTTAGATGTCAAACAAAAAAGACTTTTTTTGCACTCTCTCACTCTTGTCTGTTTTGATATGCCAATAATAAAAGGACTGAACTGAGAATCTTTTAGGAAAAAAATTTGACACTATGGGACAAAAGTCCAAAAAAAGTCTTTTTCGCCCCTTACTTATGTTATTATCTTCAGAAAACGTCCACCGATATTCCAGTAGAATACTTCAACATCACTGATAATTCTCATTAATTCTGCAAAACAATATAAAAGACAAAGAATATAAGTCAAAGTAAATATTTTGAAAGAAAAAAGGGTATTTGATAGTCTGAGTTATGTTTGAATATGCATTTAATTTAAAGATTTTGTGAGTAAATACGAAGATATCAAAATCACTTTTCCAAACTTGAAATTTATCGTTCCAAAAATCAGTTCAATTTATGACCATATGAGATATGTTTTGTAAAATTTCTTGAAAAAAAAAAAGATTGTATGGACAAACTAATAAAAGCAATTCTTTGAACTAAGTAAAACTTAGAAATTTCTCCAAAGAAACAACAAATATTTAGAATATCTTTTACAAAGTATGGTGGTACAGTGTATGTAGTCGTACCACAACATCAGAGGTGGGAGAATGAGATTATTTTCGATAAAAACCCAAATTTTTCAACAAAAAAGAAAACAAATGAAAGAAAGAAGATGCATGAATGTATAGAGTAACTCACAGTCTTTGAAGCATTCTAAATGAGGTATAAGAACATAAAACCCTCTTGAAGTTTTAGGGTTTCGATCTAACTTTTCATACAAAAAGAATTTTAATACGAATTTCTTGTGGATATATAGAATTTTGAGAAGAATTTTTCTTGTGGAAAAAGGGAAAGAAGAAAGAAAATAGAGAGATTTGAGATAAGAAGGAATGTGAGAAATAAAAAGGAGTTAATGTAGAGTGCATAAAGAGGACGCAAATAGCATTTAATGAAGGGAGGTGGTGTTAATGATATTGTTGAAGAGAGAAAAGAAGAGAGAGTGTGTGTATGGTTTAAATTTTGTCTTGTATTGAGTCCGATTAAATTTGGATTCGTGTGTTGTGTGATTGATTTTTTAGGTTAATGCTCCCAGCGAGCTATGTTTTCATTCACGGGCTAGAGAGCCTCGAATTTCATATCCCTGATTAAGCGTAGAGGGATCTCAATCATCTCGCAGCAACTCATGTTGGTGCATATGTGTGTGGCTTAAATGTTCTGTTAGATATCCGTATTGAGTCTGACTACATTAAAATTCACGTATTGCATGGCTCAATTTTTAGGTCAGACGCTCCCAAAGAGCTAGGTTTTTTCATCCAGATGGGGCACCTGCGCCTCGAACTTGATACATATGATTAAGTGTGGACCGTGGAGAGATCTCAATCATCTGACCACAACTCATGTTTGTGTATGCTTAGATTTCTTATATAGGGATCGATATGATAGAAATAATTTATTTAATGTTTTGTTTTCGACCTTGATGTTTGATATCCATTTTGCGGTATTCATATTAACTTGAATTTGTGCTGAAATTTTTTAATCCAGATAAAGTATATTTATCAAAGGCGATTCTATGCACAAAGTTTGAACCCGATATGGTAAAACAACTTATAATTTGATTTTGACTCGATATTTGATATTTGTTTTAAATTTTAATTTATTTGACTTGGCATTGGGACTCCATTCTTAGACCGTGAGTCCAATATAGTGAAACAAAAAAAAAATTAATTACTCTTTGGGTTTCCTGGCCACCTAGTGACTGATGTCCATTATTGAGTCCGACTAATTTAGATTCGTGATAAAAAGTTCAACTACGGATGCTTGCGATAAAGCGCTTCTATCTACATTCGTAGAACTCAAAACCTGAAAAATTTAAACGTATATATATTCTTGATTTCCCATCCGATGTTCAATGTCCATTCTAAGTTTGATATTAATTTCAATTCGCATAGAAAAATCCTAGTTTGAAGATGAAGTGTTTCTAAGCAATTCTATACTCAGATCTCTAACCCGATATAGTGAAACAAACTTGTGACTTTGTAACTCCTATAGTCCTATTTCAGCAGATGATATATGTTATACAGCTAAAATCTTGCTGGATCCAAGTCTTTATATATATATATATATAATATAACTTGAAGGGAGAGATTTGGTTGGGGGGGGGGGGGGGTTCAGTGTATGTTCCACTTTTCTCTCTTTCCCCTAGTTCTATTGATACAATATGTCTCATATATACACGTACTACTTATCAATATGGTATTAATGGAATGGTTAAATTTAATCAATTTATTCCTCCCTTAATTAAAGGTTTCGATTTCCTGCAATGCGCGAATTTGAAATTTAAACTCTAATACAGTTATCGAACAAAGAATAAATATTGATGAATATATTTATTACTATTCTTAATTATCTTGTTGAGACAATTAGGAAATTTGGAAATTTTAAATGATAAGCTCGTAATTATGAAATACAATTAATATAAAGTTTTTGAGGATAATGTCTCTTAAATTTTTATCTTGTTGAGAAATTATGAAGGTTCGAATAGTCTTTGTTCAGTTAGTTACATGCAAGAAAATCATTGTGTTAATAATTAGTATTTCAATAAATTCATTTCCACTAATTTTAATTTTTTTACCTTAGGCAAGTCTAAATAAGATCTGAAAAAAGAAAAAAAAGAACTCTCTTTGTTTAACTTGACATGTTAAATATTTATGAATAAATTACAAATTTTTAAACATCCTTATTATATTTACTTAAGCTCCATTACGTTAATTAGTTACATAATATACAACAAGTTTCATGATATATGATGTGTCTAGCTGATACACGCAATACATATTATAACCATACGATATATTTGAAACTAAATCATGTATCTAAAAACCTTGACCATAAATTTAAACGGTTTAATATGTATCCATATGTACTTAGAGTGTTACTTGTCTACAATATATCGCAACTACACAATATATTGCGTGTCTAACCATGTGGCTGATACAATATATCACATATCTTTAACAATGTAGCTGATACAATGTATCGCATTTCTGCAATGTATTGTAACTCCATCTGCAGCATGTATAGCGACTAAAAAAAATGGTACGAATTAGAATATTAGAAACTAGTGATATTGTACCAACAAGACATATCAATATCCGATAGAAATATTGTAGTATCAAATTCAATATATTAAATAAAGGAAAAATTACCTAGGTGAGTACTTTTTATAAAATATTTATAATTTTTAGACATATTTTTTAATTATTATCATTTATAAAAAAACTATTAAAAGTGAATTATGCATGCAATATAGATGTATTATAAGTGTATTAAAATGTATTATGCTTGTTTTGATAAGAAATCATTAAAGGTGAATTATGCATGCAATATAGATGTGTTATAAGTGTATTAAAATGTTTTATGCTTGTTTTAATAAGAAATCATCAAAAGTAAATTATGCATGCAATATAAATGTATCACAAGTGTCTTAAAATTTATTATATTTGTTTCACAAGAAATTTACATTACGAATTAAAAGTGAATTACGTAGGGAGAAAAATATATTACAAATATCCTTTATATTAATTAATATAATTTTAATTCAAATTGAATTTAAAAAGTAAAAGAGAATAATGAATGCAAACTTCTTATTCATCACCACAAATTACACTGAATGTGTTGCGATTACTAGCAAACCAAAACTAAAAAAATCTCCAATTTTAATGCTCCACTCTGATCTCTTTATTTTTCATAATACATACCAAGTGTTTGTATATTTATTTACTTTGATCATCGAGACAAACCACAATCCACTGTGCTAAATATTCTAATACATCCTCTTCCTTTTCACTATCTTGATTCAAATTTTTGTTTCGCTTGTCGACTTACCGCGTCAAAACAAATATAAAAAAAAATTAACAATAAAAGAAGACATAAAATAAAAACGAGCCAATTGGTTAAACCTATTAATTCAAATGTTAAACCTATTAATTAATTGGTTAAGGCAATTAATTCAAATGTGAAACCTATTAATTAATTGGTTAAGGTAATCGTATATTCCTTTGATTTTACTTAGCTTAACTTTTTCTTGATTCAAGAGCCATTCGTACATAATGTATTTCTCAAACGCATGATAATTTGGACCTACTTGCATTGTACTTGAGTTTTCGCCTTTCGATCACTTAAATTTTAAGAAAGATAATATTTAAAGAAGTATCGACCTCTCTGTAAATATTCTATAAGTTTATGAAACTTCTTAAATCTCCTTTTATGAAATATATGCATATGGGTGTGCTAGGATTTAATTAAAAGTGAAATAGCCTCTAAAAGACTCAAAATGTATCTTAGTAATTAATAAAAAAAATTCTGCCCCATATTGGGAAAAAATAACTAAGAAGATATATAAATTAAAATATTTATTTATTTTATGGTCCCAATGGTTGCTTTTATTTTTGTTTGAAAAAACAATAGCTCTTATAATAAGTTGTTGGGGGTTCCTCAATTCCAATAATTTTATAACATTGGGGTCCTTTTTTTGTTAGCTTAGGTATTAATATGTAAGGAATATATGTATGTATGCAGCCAACACATCTTTTTGTTTTTTAATTTTGGCCAATTCAAGTTGATCCAAGGCTCTTTCGATATGCCAACTAATGTTATCACAAGTTAAACCACAATTAGAATAAAAAACTTAAATTATTCGATATTCGATATTCACTTTTTCAATTAATTTATTCTTGTATTATGGTATATCTGATTTAGAGGAAACACTTCTTATTAAAAGTACTTAATTCACAGGATTTATATTTAAGAACTCTAATAAATTTCGTGAATACGATGAGAAATGTTGCTTGTTCTTTCTGTTTCTTCTCTTTTGAAGTGGAGCACTCCTCTTTGTCTTTTCTCTTCCTTTCTAATAAAAGGTTGATACATGTTCTGAGCGAGCCTTAATTCACGTGAAGTTAACGTTATCTATAAAATGAAGACTGAATGTCTCATCATGGTCTATACCCTATTGTTGGTTGTAGCCTTTAGATACCAAGCGAACCTTGTAACGATCACAAGACTTCAACTTTCTCTTGTATAATAACCACTTGCGAGTCGATACACAAATTTCGAAATCAAAATTTAACAAAAAAATAGAATGAACTAAAAGCTTTTGACCGGTTGAATTTGACTTTATCATGATCTAGTTTTGCGTTAGATAAGACCGATTCTGGGAGGAAACATTCTTTATTAAATTTTTTTTTCATTTTCAAAATTCATATTCGAGATATAAATCTTATCAATCCTACCTAATCAACTCTTGAAAATGAAAATTAAAGCTACCTAACCTTCTCATCAAGCATTAGGTCCTAAATATTGATAGCCTATGGTACATTTAATACCTAAAACTAATTGTCCTTCAATTCTAGAATTTATAGTAATTTTTTACTTAATTTCTCTAGCCAAATAGCTAAAATTAGAAATGACATAGAATTAAAATGACTACAGTATTTTGAGGGGACCTTTTTATATTAATATTCACTATTATAATTAGATATGAATTTAATTAAATTTGAGGGGACCGTTTTATTAATATCCGCTATTATAATTAGTTATGAATTTAATAAATTTTCTGCAATCTGAACAGAGGTTCACGTGCTTGCCCTGTATTTTCTGATTTTGTTGTATGTACAATATATAAATAAACACGCCTAATCTTCGATTAATTAAGTTGTTTAATTAATTATTAAATAAATTAAATAAATTATTAGTTGTTTACTTTTCCTTCATTTATGTGTGTGTGTGTGTTATACTCCATATTTGAGGGGAATATAGTTTTAAAATTAATCAGACTATTATAATTTATAGGGAGGAACATGGGAATGGGTTAGATTTATTTCGACGATAGCAAGAGTAACAATACAATTTATAATGACATAGCGGCAGGTATAGTAAAGCAAATCATACGAAAAGAAAAAGGGTGATAAGAGATAACTGTAACGGATGTATTGGAGGGATATCAAGTGGTTGATATTATCCTACCTGAACCAGAACTTTTTGTTTTCGAGAGTGAATCTATCAAATTTGATTTGATCAACCATATTAACGAGTACTCTTAATTTAGGCGGATTTGGTCAAGGAGATGTGAAAATAGTACTTCAAAATCCAAATCTTTCTTTTTTCGATAGTTTCAGATCAATCAATCGAATATTAATTAATACATAATCGTTCGAACACTACTTAAAAATGACTCATACTTCCAGTAAATTAGAGACCAAAAATACACATATTTAAATTTATTTGACACTAAATATGCTTATTGAAATATCAAAGAAACAAAAATAAGAATATACTAGTACCAGACGATTAAGAGTAAAATCTATTATATTTACTTATATTATATAGTAAAAATATTAAAGTTCATCGAGGGTGAAAACGAGAATAAAATCGATTGAATTACAAATATCTATTCACATATAGCATCATCGATAGTAACGATTATATTTAAGCCCACACTTCATAACAGGTGACTTGCGCTTCCATTTTTATATGTTTTAAACAAATGGCTAGTGACATGATCAAAGTCGATCATCATTCACCAGTCTCATCATTCACATTCTTCATTCATCGATTAATTACATGTGAGTATATGTATTCACTTAAGCATAACTAGCTATACATAAATTAGATAATAAAAAATAACTTAAATACCGATTGCCCTAATACTCGAATATGAGATATCAGGTGAAAAACCATATATATATATATATATAGGTCTTTTTTAATTAATTCAATTGTGAAATAACATAATATCTGTATTTAAAAAATAATTTCTTTAAAGCGAATTCTCCTTAAATACATCTATTCAATGTAATTCTGAATTTATTTTTAATATATGTTATATTAATTGTGCTAAAAAATTTCAATCTATTTTTTGAATTATTTAATTTGCTTTAAGGCAGTTAATTGTTTTGTTCTTTTTTGCAGTCATATATCACTCAACAGCATTATCTAGAAATTAATTTCTGATCATAAATATTAATACAGTAGATTCAGTTTACATAATATTAGTAATAGTTTTGGTATAAATATGAAAGCCTATATTCCTGAGTCATAAGAATATAAGTTTATATTTTCCTGTGGTTATAAAATCTTGAGTATTGTAGAAGTAAATATATATCACCCTCAAACTATTTTTTATAAGTTGAATTGACGCAACAGATGATATCCCATAATGGAGGTTAGGGATTGATTTCTCCTGTCAATGCTGCTTACCGCGGTAAACTTGCCTCGTAAAATTTACATCTCTATATAGTTTGTCAGCTATTGTACAAGAGGGATTACCTAATTAATATGCATCCAAAAAATAGAGATCATTATTTGAACAACGAGTTACGTTTATATACCACTAGTGTCAATATTGACATGTTGGGAAAAATGAAGGAAATAATTGAATCAGATTTTTTGAGGTTCCACCTACTAATTATTTTATTTTCTTCGTCTCATATTAGTTGGTCGCTTTTCTTGTATATTTAGTAAGGCGACTAATTATTATGAGACAATTACTTTTAATAAAGTGGTCAATCAATATAATATTAAATTAGTTATGAATTCAATAAGTTTTCTGCAATCTGAGCACTGGTTCTGCATGCTTGAAGAATTAATTGATCATTTACTTCATTTGATAACCTAGCTACCTTTCATGATTCACGTGCTTGCTATATTTTACTGATATTTTTAATGCAAAAAGATAATAAATTATAGATTAATATGTGTCATTACATGGTTGTGTGGCTGATAATATATTATAGATTAATATGTGTCATTACATGGTTGTGTGGCAGCTGGGATTGCTTTGGCCTAGTAAAAAGAGTTTTATCTCTGTTTGTTTTCAGTAATTATAATCAACGGGCCTGAGGAGGAATTTGGTTTCAAAACCGGTTTGAATAGGAGGAATACGCCATGATAATGTGTCTTGAACGATTCACATCTTAGGATTGGACGCCAATAAACACATTAAACTATCCATGTGGCTCATAATCCTCGCAGCCCAGGCTTAGACACAATAGAGGAAAAATATGGTTTATGGTTCCCACAATGATAGCATGTGGGTTGAATATTGATTCCAACATTAGTTATCGAACCACAGTGATATAAATATGTTTAGTCTTCAATTAATTAAGATGGTCCATTAGTTAGTCTAACTCTTAACCTTGATGTTGTCTATAAATATATCATTATGGATATTGTAAGACACATATTAAAAATTGCACCCAAGGTCGATGTTTTAATGGTCAATGAATTGGGTGAGCATGTTCAAATTCCAACTAAGATAAAAATATTAGGTAATATCTTACCATCTGTCCTGACTTTGATAAATAGAGTGACAGATGTTACTTAGAGATGACTAGGGTTAGGGTTAATTCTTCTCATCGATTAGAGGATAGAGTAGTATTTAAAATTCGAGTCTACAGTCATAAATTAATTAAATTGTTTGAGGTTTAATTCCCCATGTTTTATATAAATTTGTAGCGTTACTCTAGTCATTGCTTTTCTTTCTGTTACTTCGAAAGTAGTTACTTTAGCATAAACTAATTAAATTATTTTCAGTTTAGTTCCCCATGTTTTATAGAAATTTGTAGTGTTACTCCATAATTGAGGATAATATAATTCTAAAATTAATCATAAAATAACATATATTTTCCTATTAATTATAGAGATAAAATAACATATACATAATAATTAATTTGAGGTTAAATATATTTATTGAAATAAGGAATAAAATAAGAATGTACCAATACCAGAGGGCCAAGAGTAAATCATCATATTAATTTATTTGTATGAATTAACATTGAGAGTGAAAATGAAAATTTAATCGATTGAATAACAAAGATCTATTCACTTATATAGAAGAAAAATTAAAAAAAGAGTAGATGGTTCATGTAGATTTGAAAGAGTCGATATCCTTTTATGAAGTCTGGACCTATATATAATTATTATCGCATTCATATCGAAGAAACGTGATAAAGTTTTGAATTATTATGTAGTGTTTTAATAAAATACATCCGATCACATAAAACCCTCGTTGTCCATCTTTCACATAAAACCCTCGTTGTCCATCGATTGTTCGCACGAGTACACATCCAATCATCACATATTGAATATTTCAATCGGGATTCAATATTTGCTTAAGGTCCATTAAAGAAAACGTTTCTTTACAATGTCTTTTTCTTCCTAGGGCTTGAATACGAGATATTACCATATAGAAAATCAAATAAAAATTTTAGAAAACAGAATGTACTAGCTAAGATACACATAGATATGAATTTTGTGAATAATGCGGGGTCAAATTTGTTGATTTTCGAATACGAAGGTATAGACAATTTTGAAATGATCAGCCCATAATTTGGATGAAATGAAGCTCCATCACGAGTGATGATATGGGTAATTTTACTAAAGCTATCAACAACGATTTCGGAGTCAATTACGAGTTATGTCATCAGAGATGGTTCTTGTTTTGGAAGTCAGAGTGATGGCTCCTCGTCCTCGATACTCGATGCTCGATTTCTGAAATAGTTGAAACAGATTCTATAACAAGTATGCATATTTTTTAATCTCCACATAGATCCTAATTTGCTTTATGGCAGTTAATTTTTTGCTGTGATAGATAACTTAACAGCGTTAATAACTCATAGATATTATCTCAGTTACATATGAGGGCATTAATTAATTTAGAAAATATATTGTACTATAGTTTAATGATGAAAATATTTTTTTACAGTGAATCTTGCTTTATCTGGAAATTTCTGATCATAATTAATACTGTAGATTTCAGTTTACAGAATAATGCTATTAAAATCTTTAAAATGTTATAGAATTAAATGTATACTACCTACATATTATTGTAACATATATATTATCAATAATTGTATTTGGCATACTTTAATTTAGATGAAATATATAAGAGAGCTTTTGCTTCAAGTTAAGAAAAGCAAATTAAATGTAGAATTGCAACTATGTTATGGTATATTTACATGGAAAAGATGCGATAAAGTATTTGAATCATTATGAAATGCCTTAATCAAATGACCAGCGACATGGATGATCAAAGTCGGTTGTCATCGTTAAGGTATATTATTAATTATGCAATTTTGATGTAGTATTATTTATTGAACGATTGTATATTTATTTATTCATATCAATAAAATATTATATTACATAGATAATTTTGTCATATATGTGTCCTCAACTTATATAGTAGATGATTTAGTGTATAGAGTTTAAGCTTATACACAGAAGATT
>JBDJHY010000078.1:4791244-4801781 GCA_039654485.1 Withania somnifera
AAAAGTAATTAGAATGTAACTTAAAGATATAATTTTTTATTTATATCCTCTTAATTATTTTAAAATTATCCTTAAAAATGGAGATGGTCATCAATGAAAAATATTTTTACTATTCCCACTGAACCTTAAATATTAAGTTATTTTGAACTAAAAAGAAAAATAATTTACTTAATATTGAACGGTGTGAGTATAATTAAACCATGATTATGGGAGTAGAAACCAAGAAGTATTTATTTGAAAAAGAAAAAAAGATATAATAATCAAAAAATGATTAAAAAAAAAAAATTTACATAGGTAGTTGTTATTTACATTAAACAACTTTGAAAGTTCAATAAAAAATTTCATAATTTTAAGAAATGTGATGATGTAATATTAGGGGTAAAATGAAAAAAACATACTCAAATTAGTCTTAATTTTATAAATTGTTCATCTGAAACAAATAAAATTAAAAAAAAAGTCAAATTATTTAAAACAAAGAAAATAATTAATCTCTAAATAAGCTCATGAAGCGACTTGCGATGTGAAAATTTCCTTTTTATCATGTGGAAACATCCCACTTTGTATTTGGATTATTAATTTGGGCTCAAACTATGTTAGATCAATAGGGCTTTAAGCCCAATGAATTTGATATGGAGAAACATTGTAAAAGCAAGAAGTCAAGGCCTGGCCAATTATTGCCAAAGCCCAAAACTATATTTAGAGTGATCATAGTTGCAAAGTTAACCTTCTCATGGATAAATTACATAATTAACCAAACATTCTTTTTATATTTATATTTTATCTATTATTTTTTTAAAAAAATAATAGAATATACCACATTTTTTATGCACGGTACATACGGATGAGCGCAATACATAATTTAGGCGTGATATATAACTCATGATAGCATGTATCGTGATTACATAATGTATCACGTGTCTAACCATTATTTCAGTAACTTAACATGTATCCGTATGTATCTGGAGGGTTACTTAATTTATGTATCACTTCTCTTTGGGATGATTTTTTTGAGTTATGTAACGCAATTCATATGTATCGCATATAAAAAAAGTGATATGAAACGTAATTTTAAAAAATAATGGTATAAAAAGTAATTAATTACTGTAATAGTGCATTTTATGTAGTTTATCCCAACTCTTATAGCTTCTTGTTGCAATGTATATGGCAATTATTTTACACAAAGTCAACGACCTAGCTATTCAGCTTGTCCTTAAATAAGGAAAACATTTACCTAGCTAATTAGTAATTTTCAACGAATAATCTTAAAAGTAATTTTATTTCATTCCAAAATCACATTCACTAGAGTCTAAAGTTTGCCTTCTTACTCACATTTTGCCAATATGAAATTTGGCATAGGGTGTTACATAATTTCAACCAAGTATGATTTATAATATTGAAATATTATTTACAAAATATTTGTTATTCTTACTACATAACTTAAATTAGAAAATTTGAAGTCGAAAAATTGTTTGAGGGGTATAATTATTTTCAATTGTAAAATGATGATTATTATTTTTTAAAAGTGAAATTTTATATCAAACATAACTTTACCTCAAACCTAATATTGATCAAAGGAGTAAAGTATTGCAAACCAAACATATAAGCAAGAAGTATGTGTGGAGCTACTAATTAATTTTCCGCCGAAGAAAGTTAATTCGGATGAACTCTTAATAAAAACTAGCTCTGACCTGCTTGGATGTACAAATGCCTGCTTGAATGGCATTCACAGATGCGTAGCATTTCTTCACGTGCTACAAGAAATGTTATTGGAGTATTATTTCCTTTCTTATTTTCGGACTAATTACTTGATGTTTTAGTGTTTATTTTATTTAAAAAAAAAAAAGAGGAAGCGAAATATAGTGATTTTTTAAGAGTGACGATGGATGTATGGTGACTGAGAAAAATGAATTTTGTATAATTTTTACAAAGTTTAGGGGAAAATCTAAACCATTTTTCATAGTTAGGGGAAAATTGTTCTCTTGGGAAAAAAACTCATATGTTTGAGAAACTGTCACTTATTAGCATATTTAGATCAATATTGTAAAATAGGGTATATTTTACCTCAACTTATAATTATTAACGGATGATAAATTTAAACTATTTCATTAAAACGAGTTTCATATTTAATTTGGACTTTTGCCCTAATATGTATGTGGATATTATTAGGAATGCGACCAAAGTTTTATGTTGGTAGTTATAGAGGAAAGAAGCTACATATATAATGTGTATGTAGTGATACATAATTGTAGGAGAACTTGCTGAGAAAATTAATACATAATTGTACGAGAACTTGCTGAGTCAAAGCTGAACAATTAATACCAAAATCAATGATTTAGCGAGACAAACATGAACATAGTCTGTATGGTTCGACTTTCTACTTTTCCTCGTCCATGGGATGATTTACCACTTTTATCCACAAATTGGCTAATAACTATAAATACTCGATTTGGTGGCATACAGTTAATCTTCAAATAAATACATGGTGTAATGTTCATGTGAAAGTTAATTCAAAAGAAAAATTATTGGTGTGTGAAAATATCTTTCTTCTTCTCCTTCTTTTAAATGCAATTAAAATTATCTTCATATTGGTAGGTGGACAATTTCCTCTTTTGAGTAATGAATTCTTTTAAATATTGAGAACAACCGCTAAGTCTTTATTGTGTGTGATCCCAATCAAAATTAAATTATGTGCCATACTCTTTTATGTTGGAAATCAAGATAGGTCACTATGTATTTATGTTGGGACCATGAATCATGCTAGAAAGTTACATGTCAAACTTGCACAAATTTAGGTCATGTTCTTGGAATCAATGTGATTACATTATTTGCTATTTTTATCTATTACGATAGGCATGAATTTAGAATTTAAAAAAAAAAATATATGTGTGTGTTAATATAACGACATCAAATTAAAATTAAAAAAATAATTGAGTTTATATACCTTTTTTTTTAAAACTTGGGCACGATTCATATTGCAGATACATCACATGTGTCAACGATGTATCTAACCGACGCCCAGATACACCTGATACATCGCATGTATCATAACTACACAATGCAGCGCGTGGCTAACCATGTATCTGAGCTTACTTAACTTGTATCCATTCATATGTATTTAGAGGGTTAGTTTAGTTATATATCACGACTCTCCATATCTATTTAGAGGGTTTTTTGAGTTATGTATCACCACCCTCCGTATATATCGCGCATAAAAAAATGATATGAAATCTAATTTCAGAAAGTAGTGATATGAAGAGTAATTGACTCCTATAATAATATGTTTTATGTAGTTTACCCTTTTCTAATTAAATCAACAAAACTCGCCTAATTTGAATTTACGCCTATATCATTAACTTGACTTTTTTCCTGACCTAATAAATTTGAATAATTCCTGCTAGTTGCAGTCTCTATTGGCAGCTTAACTTCGATCATCACTGTTCTTGGCACTATGTAAAGTGGCAAATATTATTTTCAAAACGAGGCAGGTTCAGAATTTCAAAAAAATAAGTGTACTATTGAGAAAATTTGAAAGAATCAATATTTAGATTCTTACTATTAAATACTATATATTAAACTTGAGCGAGATACATAATTCAAGTAATTCCTCAAATACATACGAATACATGTTAAGTCATTCAGATACATGGTCAAACACCCGATACATTGTGTAGTCATGATACATGCGATATATTATTAATTATATATCACCTCCAAATCATGTACTGCGATTCTCCGTATGTACCGCATATAAAAATATATATATATTTCATAATTTTTTAAAAATAATAAAGATATGAATTAAATATAATAAAGATATTGGGGGATTTATGTAATTTATCCTATTTTTTAGTTGATCTTGAAAATGTTGATATTACTTCACATACTCCACCTCTACTGCCTCCTTGACTTCGATAAGCATTTGATTTAATTATATAAAATTTTACCATGGCAAAAGAAAAATGATAATGTCAATATATCAATAAATTTGGAGATTTTGAAAGAATAAATCAAGTAGAGGACTAGAGGTGCACTAAATAACCATTGAGTTATGCTTCCTTCATCTCAATTTATATTTCACATTTTAAGTTGACACATCTCTTAAAGAAAACATTAAGTAGAGGGTAATTTGACTAAATTATACTTATTTATTACTTCTTTCTATTTGATACTTCTTTCTTTTGTATCAAATTAATCTCTCTATATATTTAATAACCATTGGAGATTTTGCGGGGAAAATATAGGGCATGTGAATTCATAGTCTTTATGTGAAATTAGATAGTTTATGTACTTTTTTCTAAAATTAGAATTATATTATATGCTGGCACCCATGTTACAGGAAGGTTAGGTGGTACACTTGATTGAGTGTTGAGTTATTTACCTTGAGGAGTGAGGACTAGAGATCAATCAATTTTTACTAGAGACTTTTTTTTCTCTAGAGGTGTTCACCCATATTTTAGAAATTTTAGATGCGCCTCTTTTTATAACTAAGGATAGAAAAAATATATTTATTTATAATTTATTTTTGTAAAATGATATATATTATGACTCTAATTATTTTTAATAAGAATAACATATAATTAAGGACTACTGGACGAGTAAGACTCATTGATGAGTTTGGATGCAGACATATATATTATTTAAGTAGTTCTGGAGATACAACATTTGATATACATAATCTAGTAAAGAAAGCATAGATACACATGCACTCACAACACTCCCTCAAATATGCCTCTCTCCCTCTCTCCCAATATATTTATACTACACAAATAAAAATATATTGAAATCATATATTACCACAAGCCATATATGTTCTTTTAATTATTCGATATTCATATCCAGCTAGCCGTTTTTCATTTTGATAGGACTAAATGCTTACTTGCAACTTGTATACTAAATAAGTCTTTCATGCTCAGACTAATTTGAATTCATGCTTAGTACATATAAGTGACTTGGCCTTATCCCTGAGCAAATACTTTTGAATTTTCCCAGTAGCCGTCTTAGGAAGCTCTTCTTCAATAACAACTGTCCTTGGCACCATATAAAGTGGCAAATTGTCTTTACAAAAATCTCTCAATTCTTTCTCTGACACTTTCCGCGCATCCATTTTCAAGCTAACAAATGCACAAGGCGTCTCGCCCCAATAATTGTCCGGACGTGCCACAACCGCTGCCTCATTAACCGAAGGATGTTTGTATAAAATTGACTCAACTTCCACACTGCTTATGTTCTCCCCACCACAAATTATAACATCTTTTAGTCTATCTTTGACTTCTAAGTAGCCATCTGAATGCATTACTCCAACATCTCCAGTATAGAACCATCCATCACTTTTCATACATTGTAATGTTCCTTCAGGGTCTTTAAGGTACCCTAACATCACACTACCTGTTGGGAATAATAATAAGACTTTAGATATCTGAATTCAAGAAAATGAATTATAAATTCTTCAATTATGTTATCTTGCTTTACTAAAATTCATTTTATTTGTAATATTTTCTTTTGACATCCTTTTAGAAAATATTAACTAAAAAGGTAATTTGTCTAAGAAGTAGTTGGATTGACTCTTTTTAAATTGCTTATTAAGTTGAAAAGTATCGTAAAAGTTGGAATTTCTAGATTGTGGCTTTTAAATTATTTAATTATTTTGACTTAAACCAACTTACTTATAAATATTCTTTTATTTTATTTTTAAAACATTTAAAATAAGTCAATCCAAATAGGCTTTAACTTATACTTATTAATTCTTGAATCTCAATTTAATGTTACTTTATTTTCCGCTACATCAATTTAAGTCAGGGTAAAGGTGAAAAACATTCATTTCTTAAAGATAATAGTAATTAGTACTTCCCTTTCCAAAATACTTAGGCATCTTTAAATTTGGCACATCCCTTAAGAACATAATGATTGAAGATATATTTTTACTAATTTACCTTTATACTTTAACAATGAAATAATAATTATGGGAGTAGAAACCAATAAATATTTATTTTGGAGAGTGAAAACCATTAAAAAAGGAGTAAAATTTTTTAAACTACAACAATTCTATTTTTCATAATTTTAAAAGATGTGACACTTAATATAATATTAGATGGTATAATTGAAAAAAAAATATCCAAAGTAATCTTGATTTATAAATATGACAAGTAATTTAAAAATTTTTTAAAAAAAAATTAAAATTGCAAAATATTTTGAATTAATTATTTTTAATAAGCATGAAAACTAAAAAGGATCAGAAGGATGGAGTAGAAGGTATAAAATTATAAATTACACAATTTCTCTATTTATGATTTGGTCCATCATTAAGATAAAAACTACTTTAGGATGTGAATAGACTACTTTTAATTTGTTCCAAACATTATACTTCCCACTTAGTTCCCTTTCGGTTTAGGCCATTCTTGAAAAAGAATTTTTTTTCTAAATATGGAAATAATTTAATTTTTATTTGTTGTTAATGATAAGTTTTCTACTCACATATATTATGACAGATACCAGTTTCTTAAATTTTGTATTTCATAAAATAAAACTAACTGAATGACCTGCAATTACTAATATTAGTACTAATTCTATTTTATTTTAAATGTCTTAATTTGACTTCACAACATGACCCAAATATATCTTTTCAGTTGACGAAAGTAAAAAATTAATTTTAAATTTATCTGTTTCTTATATTTTTTGTTAAAATAAAACTCATAGAGGTATGTTTGACCTTACCCTTCTCACAACATTTAGGCGTTTATTTGATTCTTTTCAGAAGGTTTATTACTCCCTCAGTTTCAAAAAATATGGCATTTTTTTAATTTGATATGAAGTTTAAAAAAATTAAAAAAAATTTAAAATTTTGGGGTCTTAATTAAAGTTGTATTATATATATATATATATCAAAATGTCTTTTAATGGCTTTAAAATGATGTTATGTGGACTGTTATAATATAAAAAAGTCATTTTTTTTTAAATAGACTAAATAAGAAAATGAAGAAAGTATTTACTTTTTTGTAGTCACATCACAACAACTTTTTACCTCTTTTAAAAAAGAAAGTAAGACAGTAAAATTAAGATGGAATAAATATGCATACCTCTTTTAAAATCGAAGTAAGATAGTTAAATTAAGTCGAAATAAATATAAGGACCTCCTCTAAAATAGAAGTAAGACAGTTAAACTAAGACAAAATGAATCTATGTACCTCCGCTAAAAATCAAAATAAGACAGTTAAATTAAGACAAAATGAATATACATACCTATCAGATAAGATAGTTAGAATTAAGATGGAATGAATATACGTACCTTCTCTAAAATTAAAAATAAGACACTTAAATTAAATACGGAATGAATATATATGTACCTCCTCTCAAAACAATTTCACCAATAGCCATTCCATTCCTTTCAATACTAATGCCAGTATCAGGGTCCACAACATCAACTTCAGTAAAACCTACCATCCTTACACCTTGTCTCGACTTAAGTGTTGCTCTTTCTGAATTTGTCAATTGATTCCATTCTTGTTTCCATGCACATGTCACTGCTGGCCCTCCTGTCTCTGTTAATCCATAACCATGGCTTATTACGAAACCTAATGATTCTGTCCTGTCCAGGACTGCGGCGGGAGGTGGTGCCCCGGCCGTCAGGAGTTGGACAGGAGAATCAAGGCGTTTCCTTTTTGGATAAGTTGATAACATGTTGAGTAATACTGGTGCACCACACATATGAGTTACCTATTAAACAAAAGACATGATTAAATCCAATTATATTTACAGATAACTCTATTTAATATCATTAAAATTGAAACAAATAGAAAGGAAGTTGAGATAATACACTATAATAGGCTAAATTATACTGATCGAGTAAAAAAACTTATTTGTTACGTTAATTATCTCTATAGTCTATATATAAGCTAAAATCCAATAATTAATTAGCTGATTTAATTTCTTTCCTAACATAAGTTGTAGTCCATGATGATCACATTTTTTTTCAATATGGTGTCAAGCTAGACTCTCTTTTTTCTTGATTTTTCCTTTTGATATCTAGTATTTATTTTAGGACATGATTAATCTTGGTTAGTGCTAGAAAGTCTCGCATTGACGGATAAAGTTCTCCCTGTACTAGAGGAAATTATGTACCATCAAGATGGAGAAGTATTTATTATTCCACAATCTTTGGGGGTCAAGTTAGCTAGACAAATACTTAGTTCGAGTCCCATAACCACCCATAATTAAAACAAATTTTCATATGTATGCCCTACGAAAAAGAATCAAGCTCGCACGTGATAAAGAGTTGTATTTAAACGAACTACTAGTAATTAAGTACTTACTGTCACTCCTTTTTAGTCTCTGATTCCAGAAAGAATGATAACTTTTTATAGTTAAATAAAAAATTCAATTTTAAATTTCTCATTTTTCCTTAACGTGATGATTTATAGCTAGACACGAACATTAATATTGATATGTCTTAGCTTGTTTTGAACCATACGTTTCAAAACTATTTCCTTTTGTTCTTTAAGTTACGGGATTAGTGAAAGTACATCAGACAAATTTAGACGTACATATTCTTTTTCTTACCATTAAAACTTTTAGACTAGACATTAACCTATTTCAGAAAATTACCTTATGCTGTTCAATAGCTTCATATATTGAAGCAGCATCATGACTCCTACGGAGACACACATTGGTTCCACCAACAGCAGCCATAGCCCAACAAAATCCCCAACCATTGGCATGAAAAATGGGCAGAGTCCACAAATACACTGGTTGTTTCGGCATGCACCAATCAATTAAGCCCATGACACTCATTGTAAACGCACTTCTATGACTATGCAGCACGCCTTTCGGTGCATACGTGGTCCCAGAAGTGTAATTCAGTGTCATGGGCTCCCACTCGCTCTCAGGAGCGAGCCATTTATAAAATTGATCACCTTCTTCAACAAGATTCTCGTAACTATTATGATACTCATTTTTCGAAATTGAAGACGTAGTACTATAGTCGTCTTCGATGAGTATTAATTTGGGACATTGTAAATTAGGTGGAAATAGAGAAATCGCCTCAAGGACTAACAAACTTGCTTGATAGTCCACGAATACAAGTTTTGACTCGCTATGTCTAAGCAAGACAGAGAGAGTGCGTGGATCAAGGCGAAAGTTTATGTTGTTGAGAATCGCGCCCGACATAGGCACGGCAAATTGGAGCTCGTACATTGCGGGAACATTGGGGGCTAACATGGACACGACATCGCCTTTCTTGATCCCCATCGACGAAATCGATGAAGCCAATTGTTTGCACCTAGTGTACGTTTGTGACCAAGTGTAGCTTGTCTCATTGTACACAATTGACACGCAATTTCCATAAACAATAGAAGCCCTTTCCAAAAACTCCAAAGGAGAAAACGGGCACGAATTCGCGGACCCCTTGGATTTTTTAGGGGTCGCGCTCTCATTTTCTCGTAGAATTTCAAGAGGACTGACAGGATTTAAGGCTAAGGCAGATCGGATAGAGCATCTCCTTAATTTGTTTACTTTAAAAGGGGTTCTTGATTTAGAAAACTGATATTCCAATGGGTTGTAATGTATGTAAAGGGATGATAAGTAGTTGCAAGCATGAAAACATTGATTTTGTGTTGGGCTAAGTGGTTTTGAGACAACCATGATGTGGTGTTCTTTGCTTCTTATTGTTTTTTTTTTCTTTCGTTTGTATGGATATATATAACAAGTTATTATGGTGAAGTTGGGGGATATACTAGTAAAAAAAATTAAACGTTGAAGGTAGGACCATTAATTTGTCTTTATTTGACGGTTCATCATGTCTTATTGAAGTTTTCTAACACAATTCTTACTAAAGGTATTTCCTATAGTTTTATCCTCTGTTATAGTTTGGAGTGAAATAAATGACACCATTTTCGTAAAGTATATAATTGATAATTCGGAGTTATACATTTTTTTTTTTTGCAATGACTTATATCGACTTAAAGATATTTTTATATAGTATAATATTATTTATTTTAGATATAATTTTTTTAAAAAAAATTCACACTATTAAAAAATCTTACATTTTATATTTAATTATCAATATGAGATTTTTTATTCGCACATCCAATAATAAATACTCTTTTGTGAGGTCATGTTCAATTTAATAGGTGTAAATACGTCTCCTTTAACCTCAAGTTAGATAGCATATTTATAGATTATATTAAAAGTATTATAAGTTGTAATTCCTTTAATATAATTAAAAAATATATTTCAAAATTTATATTTTTTAGCTCTTAAAAAAAATTATATCAATTAATTTGGTACATAAAGAGTATCAATTGATCTATGGAAAATCATGTGATGAAACTTAATTCAACTATCACTTGCCAAAATATTTAAATATTTATAGCCAAACCAAGCTAAAATACGAAATTTATGCATTTTGGTGATTTCCCCTTTACCCAAAATTTATAATTTATTTAGATCATATAACTTGAGACGAATAAAATATAATTTTATTAAAATTTTAAATGGCCCTTTTATTTTATAGAATTTTAATAAACTCAATTAGTGGCGAAGTCAT
>JBDJHY010000078.1:4809984-4821120 GCA_039654485.1 Withania somnifera
CATAATATTTACAAAAACAAGGAACAATGAGAAAAAAAAAATAACAGCAGAAGCAAAATTACTAATAAATGATCTAAATTTTTTCAAATTTGAAAAACTTATCTTCAAAAATTAACTGATAAGAAATAAACAATAATATTTCAATAATAACAATAACAAAAAGAAAAAAAAAAAAGTTGTATGTTCAAACAACTCCCATAGCTTGTCAAGGTGAAACTTGAAAGGATATAGAAGTGCTCACCTATGAGCTTTTCTCATTGAGTGGACATTTCACTGTATTTTTCTCATTATCTTAATCTTTTTCAGTGTACTTTTCATAAACAAAAAAAGTTTGAATTTTAATTTTACAAAAGAAAGGAAAAGAAATTAGTGGGGTTGCACTTTATGAAATTGAAATATGGATCTTTTATTAGTAATTAGTATGCATATACTTTTCTTTTCTTACTTTTGACCAAAAGTAGTACGACGTATTAGAAAAGATGCACTTTAATTCCTTTTTTTTTTTTAAATTCTAGGTAGATTAAAATCAATTTTTTTTTAAATTTTATATGTAAATTTTATTTAAATATTTAAATTATATACAGTTTATTTTGATTAAGTAGTTGAACACATAATAAAGTGTGTATGTAAGACTATTTTTTATTCAAAATTTTGAGAAAACTTACACTCATGTTTTAATCAAACACGTGCATTAAGTAAATAAGTTAACAACTTAAAATATATAACTTAATCTAGTTCTGTGCATTAATCTCAACAAACCGTACAACCTAAGGCTTATTGATGTTGATTCGTATAATTAGATGGCCAGATATATTTATGTTATTAACTTATTTATTTAGTGTTTCGCTCGAAATAGGTGCAGAAACCTTTTGAAATATGCCCCACAAGTACTATGAGTAAAAATACTTTATCACGCAGGTCAATGAAATATGTCGTTTGAATATTTAAATGAAATTTATAAAAAAAATTTAAGAAATTATTGATGTATTCAGTATTGATGTGTTAATTGAATTTTACTCTATATAAGTATGGCCAAACAAGGACATGGCTTTCAAACTATACTTCAATCGAGACTAATTCAGAATTTTAAATATATAAAAATAATAATTATATTGAGAACATATATTTTACATATATTAAATAAAAATCTTGATATATATAATTTGAATTAAAATTATTAACTTTTATGAGACTCCTAACTTATGACGTAGATTAACCCTTGCACTTTCTTTGGTTGCAATTTCATCTTTAAAGATTTTTATCCATTACTTGCCTCTCTTTTGTCTTGTTATATGTCGGCTGTTTTCGAAAAATATATATTTGATGAGAAAATGACAAAACTATATGGTCCCTAGTGTTTGAGGTAAGTTCAAAAATGATCATTTGGAATATATTTTTGTCCAATTTTAATTAATTTTTTCTTCTAAAATTTAATGTAACTTTTGGTACTTCTAGTTGATTTTTATTTTCATTTTTTTAAAAAACTTAATAGGTATAGTTTGTTAAATATTTGACGATAACGGAAAGTGTTGCTTTCAACGAAATTAAACAATCAAATTTTAGATTAAAATAAAAAAAATCATGTTCAAATATGTTGATCATGAAATTTGATTAAATTTTAAAATTTATCATAAAATTTAACTAAAATTTTAAATTGTCTTGAAAATATTTTTATGAGTCAATTCTTGGAAGAAATTTCAACTCCACTCACAAATCATTAAAAAAAAAAATCTAACTAAAATGTATATCCAAAAACAATTTAAATTTTTTAATTTTTCAAACTTCAAAATCCGTAAAACATAAGTTAAAACTACTTTTTTTTTTAGTTTTCCATTCGATATTCAATACTCACATTGAAGGCTAACTAATTCGAATTCCGGTTGAAAAATCTCATAATAAAGCGCTCCCTACCAAAGTTACTCATTAACTAGAACACAAACTTAAAATCTTTGATTAAAAATAAAAAATTATTTACCAATCCACCACTGTTTTTTGACGATAAACTAGTAAAATAAATGGTGTATTTGGTTTACCAAATTTACACACAAAGAGCTATAGTCTAAGCTACATGCATATCTAAACGTAGTAGCTATAAATTATTGTCAAAATAGATTCCTACATTGGAGTTGTTGGTGTTCTCACATAACTATCATTGATTCTTTAATCATAGAAAAATCTATTTCACACATAAAATGAGTATCTATATATCAAATTTATTAATAAAATCAATAGGTTTACAAAAAAGAATTTGGTCCCCCTCCTAAACCTACTTCTCCTAGGACTACATTGAAGTAGTAAATCAGCAAATTTTAGGCATGGACCATTTCATTTAACCATATGTCCCTAGTCTCTCTCTCTATATTTTTTTAACGAAAAAGAAATCAAGTATATTTTTGAACTTTAAAAATTGCATATATATATATATATATTATATTATTATTCATTATATTTTGAAGATATATATATTTTTTTCGTCATATTTTATAGTAATATATAACAGCAGTGGAGTCACATGTAATTAAGAGGTGTTGGATCAGAAAATTATATTATATACCTCTTGACTTTTTCTTGAATTTACTTCTTCATATTATTAATCAGTCAAAGAATATATTTTAGCATGCTAGCATTTTGACTTTACGTTCTGGCCTTTTCAGGAGTTATTTAACCTTTTAAAGGGTTATACGCTCTCATATAAAATATAATGAAATATAATTCTATTACTTCTTATCTTATTATTATAAGCTTGAGATGAAACCATTGATGATGATTCATATAATTAAAATAACAAATGATTCATATAATTAAAATAACAACTTCTTTTGAGATGTAACATAATGTAATGGTTATACATCTAAAGTATGTAACAGTATAATTTACTGTTAACAAAAAATATGTTAATAAACCAAACAACAAAGTAGGTTATTTGCTATAACATATTCGACATTGATAATCTAAAAAAAGTATTTATAACTGCACAAGAAATTAAAGTAGGTCAATTTATAAAATATTAAAATACATGTTATATAGCTTGGACAATAAAGAGGTTGTTTGATATATTGGATAATATGAGATATTTTAAAATTAAATTTAAAATAAAATTTATAATAATTCATTTGATTGAAAATAGAAATTTATTTATAATATTATGCAGGATATTTTATTTTATTCTATTCAATATAAATTAGTTCAGAAATTATAATTTTTAGATATTTTTATCTGCATGCCGAACGATTTTAATAATATATTTTTTGTATTTATACTAATAATTTAACCTATTATAACACATTCTTTAATCTTTGCTTTATTTTTCAGATTATCAATTTATTAAAAATAGCTAGGACTACCTCTTACTACATGTAAAATCATAAAACCTAAATTACATTGATATAATAGTTCTTCCTGCCTTAATCAAAACTTTTATTATCACTGTTTTTATGATATCTAACACTTAAAAAGAGTACAAGTAACCTCAGCATGAAACTTTAAAAAATATCTGCCACTCTTGTTCTTTTCTTTCCTCACCACCTTTTCTTTCAAAGCGAGTGTTTGAAGTAACTGATAAAATTTCTATCATGTAATTAGGAGATCGCGGATTCAAGTTTTAAAAGACAACATCTTATATAAAAGAGCAAGGTATGATTACATATAATATAGATTCTTATGGTCCAATTTTTTCTCAAATCCTATACATAACATGTCTTTATTATACTAAACTCTATTTTTTTCTCTCTTCACCTTCTTTCTTTAAAGGGGTGAGTTAAATAATTTTTGTCACGTAATCAGGAGGTTACACATTCTATTTCAAAAGACAACCTCTTACATAATACATAAGGTAAGATTAGGTGCAATATAGATCTTCATGGTCCAGTTCTTTCTCGAATCCTACACATAACGAGTCTTTATAATACCGAAATGTTTTTTTCTTTCTTCACTTTCTTCCTTCGAAAGGGAATCTGAAAGTAACTATTAAAATTGCTATCATATAACCAGAAAGTTACATATTCAAATCTTAAAAAAATCTCTTACATAAAACGTAAGGAAAAATTACTTACAATATAGATTTTTGTGATCCAATTTTCCTCGAATCATGCACATACGGGAGCTTTATTATACTGAACGATCTTCTTTCTTTCTTCACCTTCTTTCCTCGAAAGGGAGTCTTGAAGTAATTAATAAAATTGCTATCATATTATTAGAAAGTTACAAATTCAAACCATAAAAACAGACATAAAACATAAGGAAAGATTACCTACAATATAATTCCTTGTGATCCAATTTTTTTGAATTATGAACTATCTTTTTTCTTTCTTCACCTTCTTTCATCGAAGAAAAGTCTTGATAAAATTAGTATCATATAACTAGAAAGTCATCAATTGAAATCTTAAAAACAATCTCTAACTTAAAAGGTAACGAAAATATAGTTCTCGTTATTTGATATTTTTTCTCGAATCATGCACATAATATATCTAAACTATCTTTTTTTACCTTTTTTTCTTCCAACATGTATCTTGATGAAGTTAATATCAGTCTTTGTGCTCTAATCTTTTGTTAAATTTTGTATATAACTAAAGTTTTATTATATCAAGCTATTCTTTTTTTTTTCTTCCTTGTCTTTTTTCTCTATCTTGATCATGTGCAATATTATATTGGATGGTCCGTACTCTGACAATTGACCACTTAATGAATGGTGGCACATGCCCCCTCTGTCAAATCCAATACCCCACACAACTTATATCACGGCCAACATCTTTTCATGTACGGTTACATAACGGTAAATCTCTCTCATTGAACAAGATAGAGCGAGTCGTAGAGTAAGCGGATTAAATTATTTTAAATTAAACAAAATTTTAAAATTGAATTTAAATTAATAAAAAGTTAAGTTAGTTTATCGATAATGAATTATTAATTTAATATAAATTTTGATTTTTGTTTTATTGGGCTATTGAGTTTTATAGTTTGAATTTTTTTTTTAATGGTTAATTGATAATTCGATAGTAAATTAATAAATTATATTTGTATCATTCTATATATAAAGTCCATAACTTAAAATTTAGTTTCACATTTTGATTTATGTCTGTTTTGTACTACAAGGTGCTAGTATTTTTTTTTTAGAAAGATTCAATTGTTCCGTAAACTTACATGCATGGTTCATTTGGTTTGTCGCCCTATTTATTAAGTGATTTTTTGTTGTAAAATCTTGAGGGTTAAACCAATAACCAAATCGATAACGGTTAATAGCCGATAATTCGACAAACGTAAGCTTACAGATCTATGAATCGATAACCGATAAGCCGAAGTAATAAACATCAAAATCGAACAAAACCAACGAATACACATCCCTATTGGAAATTAATCTCCATACCATAATCTCGAATCTATTTATATCTCATTTAAAAGAAAAGATAAAATAATCTCAACTTAAATACAGAAAAATAGGATATGGCAGGATTAAGGTTGATATAAAGTTATATTATTGTGTTTGATTGATGATATAAATTTATAGCCGAAATTTATATCGTTAATAGAAAATATTATAAAATTTATTCCAAACTCAATCATAAAATATACCACTTATTTGTTTACTAAATTACCCAACTTTAGTTTAACCCCTCTCAAATATTTGCCATTAATCAAACATAATAAACTTAATTACAAGATATCTCATCATATTTTGTGTATCAAACAATTTTAAAGACTTTTAATTTAACTTTCTCCCCTCTCTCTAAATTTATACCATCAATCAAATCCAATCATAAATTTTATTTTTAACTTAATCATAAAATATCTCAATTTATTGAGCGTACTAAGCAATTCCATCTAGCTTTTAACTTAACTTTTCTCAATATAAATATATAAATTGATGCCATTATAAAATATAATAGAACTAATTATAAAATATCTCACTTTATTTCACATTCCAAACAACCTAAGAGATCTTTAACTTAATTCTGCCTTTCTATAAATCCATACTCTAACAACAATAATAAAATACTCAATATATTTTTATAAAATAAAATTTAAAAAAGATAAAATAACACTAACAATAATAATAAAATACTCAATATATTTTTATAAAATAAAACTTAAAAAAGATAAAATAACACTAACAATAATAATAAAATACTCAATATATTTTTAGAAAATAAAACTTAAAAAAGATAAAATATATAGACACCTTAATAACTTAGATAGAATAATTATTTTCGATAGACTCTCGATTAAAAATAAATAAAAATATAAAAAATAAATAATAGCTACAACAATATATTATAATGCTATAAAATTATTTTTATTAAGTTCTCAATTAACAAAAATATTATATAATACCAAAATAATAACTACAATAACACCATACAATATTATTTAAATTTATACATAATACTAGTATAAATTTATATCATTAGTTTGAAATATTTAAAATCATTATCCCATAATATCGCGCGTACCAAGCCAACTATTGCAGGGAGCTTTAACTCAAGACCCCTCTCTCTCTCTCTCTCTCTCTCTCTCTCTCTCTCTGTATGTACACACACTCCTAGCTTTCTCTCTCTGTATGTACACACACTCCTAGCTTTCTCTCTCTGTTGCTTGATTGTCTCTCTCTCTCTCTCTACTGCTATCAGGTCGAGCTTGGTCGGGTGTGCTATAAAAAGAGAATAACGGCTCTTTCTCTTTCAAAACCCTCTTCGTAGGCAGTGATTGATTGCCCAAGTGAAATAATAACTTTTTTTCTTCACCTCACACCTTAGCTACAATCTTGCTTATTCAGCTAAAACAAGAAATGGGTAATCTTCAGAATTTCATAATTTGATCTTCTTTTTGTGTTTTTCTTCTTCTTCTTTTTGTGTTTTGGGGTTGTTAAGAAAACTTTATATTTGAGCTAAGCTTAGCTACAATCTTAGATATTGAACAAAAAACAAGAAAACCATGTTCAGAATTTCAAATTTTGGACTTCTTTTGTGTTGGTTTTGTGTTATAGGAAACTTTTTTCTTGAGCTCAGCTTAGCTACAATTTTTTATATTCAGTTAAAACAAGAAAGGGTAGTGTTCAGTATTTCAAAATTTGATCTCTTTTTTTGCTGGTTTTAGTGTTGCTAAGAATTTCAGCGTAGCCCTCAAAGTTTGATCCTTCTTTTTTTTTTTTTTTTCTTTTTGATGTCTTTTGTGTTTTGGGGTTGTTGAGAATTTCATTGTGCTCCTCAAAGTTTGATCTTTTTGTGTTTTTAGCTGGTTTTTGTGGTTGTTAAGAATTTCAGTGTGCTCCTCAAAATTTGATCTTTTTGTGCTTTCTTGATGGTTTTTGTGGTTTGGGGTTGTTAATGGAGGTCTTGGAGAAAGATAAGTGTTGTGAACTAGGTTGATTTCTTGAGGTTCTGATGAGGAGGAGCTGAAATTAGGAGTCTTTTTTGGTTAATGCATGTGTGTGTGTGTGAGGGGTCGGTGGGGATTGAGGGATTTTAGAAAAAAATGGGGGTGAAGTGGGGTATATTGAGGATAAGAGTCATGAATGGGCGTAATACTTTAGGGTTTGAATGGAGTCTTGAGGGTTTTATATAATTGTCTAAGTGAACTGTAGGAAGATCTGGCAAAAGAAGGCATCTTGAGGGCGTTTTAGATTTATATATATACATATTTAACGGGTAAGTTTGATTAAAAATTATGAAGCTTTCAACACCAGGAATGGGTCAGCAGTCTCATGAAGGTATCTTCTACTAATCTTCTCTAATACTTTTTTCTTCCTTTCCTGTCATCTTTTTTATGTCAATGTCTATATCTGCATATTTATTCTTATGCTTTGTCTTTAGCAAATAGTAAAGGGTATTTAAGTATTCACTTTAGTGGAATTAATTATTGCTGATGGATTCTTTATTTGGTTCTGAAAGTAGAGAAGAAGTGTCTAAATTCAGAACTATGGCATGCTTGTGCTGGTCCCCTTGTATGCTTACCGACCGTAGGGAGTCGAGTGGTTTACTTTCCTCAGGGTCACAGCGAACAGGTGTTTCTCAAATTAGCCACATTTCTGTCTTGTTCATTAATTGCGAACTAATTGTTGTAGCTGTGAATTGATTCATTAGTTAGTGAATTCCTGATAGTTCTTACTGGAATTGAGTGTCAGGTTGCGGCAACAACTAATAAAGAAGTTGATGCTCATATACCCAATTACCCGAACTTGCCACCCCAGTTGATCTGTCAACTCCACAATGTCACAATGCATGTAGGTTCTTTGTTTATGTTCTATGTTTTCTTGTAAATTATTGTTGTGTAAGTTGTAATACAGGCTTATGAAGGAACGATCGTTTCCGGGATTTCAGGCAGATGTTGAAACGGATGAAGTATATGCTCAAATGACATTGCAACCCTTGACACCGGTATTCCATGAATGATGCAATAGATGATGTCTTAAGCTAACATGGCTTGCTTATTTACTTGTCTTTTGCTGATTACTCGATACTTTGTGTGAATTGTGTGACAAATATTCTGTTGCATTTTCAGCAAGACCAAAAGGATACATATCTTCCTGTTGAGTTGGGTATTCCTAGCAGGCAGCCTACCAATTATTTTTGCAAGACACTTACTGCAAGTGATACCAGTACGCATGGCGGCTTTTCTGTTCCTCGTCGTGCTGCAGAGAAAGTTTTCCCTCCTTTGGTGATAACTGGTCCTCTGTCTTGTTCTTCCACTCTTGTTCTGAGCCTGATGTTATTCTTATTTTCTTCTGGCCCTCAGGATTTCTCACAGACACCACCCTGTCAAGAATTAATTGCGAGGGATCTGCATGACATTGAATGGAAATTCAGGCATATTTTCCGAGGCAAGCTCGAGGCTTCTTTCTTTGCTATGTGTAGATTTAAACCGTGTTTAAGTGTATTTGCCTTTAATCTAACAGCTTGTGGTTGTTTAAGTTTGCAGAAAAAAGAGATGTAATGCTGTCGTTTAGCAATGTTTTAATTTAATCCTCTTATTTGCTTAGCAATATTTAGTTTAATCCTCTTTAATACTGGCTTGTTTAGAATCCTTGAGATTTAGGTACTTCCTTCTTGAATGTACTGTAACAACATGAATGATGGTGAAAGGATAATGTATGAGTCTAGAGAGAATATTTTAAAGTATTTTTTTCTTTTCTTTTTTTAAAATCAATTGACTGAAGAAAATAGACAAAAGAAGCCGGATAGTGGCTGGTGTGTTGGACTGATGTTTTGTCTTCTATACTCCCCTACACTGTAATATCCTTACAAAAATTGTTGTGTCAATACCATAGAATGTCTATGTCTGCACATCTTAATATTTGTTTGTGTGGAGGACCATGCTTAAAAAGGATTGGCTGAAAGTATTGCATGTTTAGTGTATTGTAATGTTAGCAGCTGGTATAAATTGATTCAAATGGAGTAGAAATCAGGACCTTTCACATTGATGGTGCTCATGCGTTATTTGAAGCCATGTTTGTGTGGAATAGTTTGTCTGCAGTCCACCCATTAAAGCTTCCAAGCTTCATTGTTAAGGTTGTCTGCTTTTGTTTGCTACATGTATGGTAGTGGTAATAAATAATGAGGACTTAGTAGTATGTTTCACGTTTTCCCTTAAACTCTATGTAATATTCAAATTAGGTGTATGTGAAATGCCATTCTCAACTTTGCTGCCGACAAAAAGCTTGGTAGTTAAATGGAGAGAGGGCTGAGGGTCGTGGCCATTATCCACCTAGTTTCTAACGTTTGCCACCTGGCTGTGGGGATTACTCGGTTATAAAAGAAAGAAATGCCCTTCTCTTTGATTGAGGTTTCAAAAAGAAAAACTTTTGAAGGACAGATCAATTTTTATAGTGTTTGTAAAGAATAAGGGAACTGAAGAAATTGAAACTTAGTGAGTTTGGCTTATTAACTTTGACTTAAAGATAACCTTTCAGTAGTGCGTTCATCCTTTATGTTAATCAGACTTTATATTTTATGCATGTGAGTCACAAACTCAAGGATTTGGTCTCAACCAAGCATCCAATTCCTAGCTTGGGTGTCTTGTTAGCATTTCTTGAACTAACCGTCCTTTTGCATCTTAATATGGAGCATAAGCTGATACCCTATAAGGAATCTCTTACCACACTAAAGTTTAATGTTGTTTGTATAATATATCCCACCTATGATCCTGGTAAGTTCTTGGTACATTTTTTCTTTTTAAGTCCCTGAAAATGGGTACTGGGATTTTTTATGTTAAAATCTTGTAGGTTTAGAGTTGTGCTTACAATTATGGAGGATTAAGAATCTGTTATGTAGTAATAGAGTTGTTATTCAGTGAGCCGTGGGTGGAATGGTATAGAAATTATCTTGTTTTTCTGTAAATGTGAAATTCAAGTCGGAAATAAGGTTTCTATATGATGTTCACATCTGTTAGGTAATCTGAGCAAGAAAATGTAAGTCATAAATGTACTTAAAAAGGGTAAATGAATGACGGGCTATAGTTTTTGGACATCCAAATGAAAAAGGTTTCCCAAAAATGGTTCAGAATTCTTGGCTATATGCTCTTCCCATCTCATTCCTTTAATCTTATTATGGGGCTGTTTCCCTTGTCATCCTAATCCCGTAGCCTTGATTTGGCACTGTTGATCTTACCATAGCTTATTTATTGACTCATTTGCTGGATATACTAGTGATTCCTGATGTTCCTTGAAAGCATGAAAGATAATGCATAGGAAACTAACTAATGCTGAAACATGTTTATATTTTTCTGCCTATGCATTCAGGACAGCCTAAGCGGCATCTTCTGACGACTGGCTGGAGTGTGTTTGTTAGTGCCAAAAGACTTGTTGCTGGAGATTCAGTTCTTTTCATTTGGTAGTTTTAGCTTCTTTTTTTTTTAATCAACATATTTTAGTAATTTACACTGTAGGAATTGCAACTACCCTTGTTTTTGTTTGGGGCTTTCTCTCGAATGGTTTTCTATTGTTTCAATGTCAGGAATGAGAAAAATCAGCTTCTTCTAGGAATTCGTCGTGCAACTCGACCCCAAACTGTGATGCCATCATCTGTTCTGTCTAGCGACAGCATGCACATTGGATTACTTGCCGCTGCTGCTCATGCTGCTGCTACCAATAGCTGTTTCACTGTTTTCTTTAACCCAATGTGGTGCTGAACAATGTCTGCTCCTCAT
>JBDJHY010000078.1:4826829-4839890 GCA_039654485.1 Withania somnifera
TATACTTCTTTCAAAATACATCAAAGCTGTATATCACACACGTGTTTCTGTTGGAATGCGTTTCCGGATGCTGTTTGAGACTGAAGAATCAAGCGTTCGAAGGTATGGAAGTATTTGATCTTGAATTTCATCCTTGTTTTCCTTGTGGTTAGGTTTTCTTCACTCTCTTTTGTTTAGAGAAGTGCATATAGCTACTTAAGTAGCATATTAGTTTCTTGTTGATGGATCTTAGGCACTTTTTGACACTTTACCACATAAGAGTGACTCTTTGGATCTGACTCCTAAACAGATGTGAGTGGTTAGCAGCCCCTTTGTTTTGTAGATAGTAATGTAGGAGAAAGTGTATTCAGATGAAGGTGCAAGGTTATGGCCTACGTTGCTTCACCTTTTACTCATAATTTGCTTATCTTGTTTAGTCTAGTGCTTGCAACAAGTAATGCTAGAGTATTGACAGACCAACTCAGTGGTATGTATTAGCTATATCAACCAATTAAGCTGAAACTCCTTTGCTGGGATATATTAAGTGCCTCAATTATGAAAATCATTGAAATCCGAGTTGATAAAGTATGTGTTAGGTTTCTCTCCTTATATATGTATCTGATACTTTTCAGATACATGGGCACAATTACTGGCATTGGTGACTTAGATCCGATTCGCTGGGCCAGCTCTCACTGGCGGTCTGTCAAGGTAAATGTGTTTTGGCTCTGCCATAGTTTTTACCTCTTAGTATTTTTATATAAGCTACTCTCATTCTTTTGTAGCTATTGCATTTAAAATGCCTTTGTGCACGTATTAGGTTTTACTTGTATCTCCATTTTATTAAGAAATTCAGAATTTTTAATCAAAGATCTTTTTCAACTGATTGTTCTTCCCCCACTTTCACATTTGCTTGATTTTCAGTCATTGATGTTATCATGTTTCGTGCACGACTTTTAATCTTTGTTGATTTATGTTGCATGCACTAGCAATTGCTCATGTGGTTCTACTGCTTTTTTGTCTTGCTGAAAGCTGTTCATTCTTGTTCTTGAGCTTACTGCAAAAATATACCTATGCTTTTCTACATTGCTATGCTACTTCGCACCCCACCTCTCTCTCTCTCTCTCTCTCTCTCTCTCTCTCTCAAACAAAATACACCTCTGAATTGATACTACTTTTCTTTTCCTGCGGTCGGTATCTTCAACCTTCAATTTAAAAATACACTTAAGCTTTTCTACACTGCTATACTACTTTGCATCCCCCTCTCTCCTCCCTGTGCAAGCAGAATCTACCTCTGAAGTTGATATCTTCAATTTTAGAATAGTGCTTGCTTATGGTTTAACTCTTATATGCTGCTGTCAAAATCACTTCTCTCACATAATTCAGACCTAAGATGATCCTTTGCTTAAATCCTTGTTAAATATTTGGACCCTCGGCGCTGTTTCCTGAAGTTTAACGTCACCTGATGGCTTTTCACCCAACCCATGAACCCCATGGGCTATAAGTGCACTTCCCCACAAGAATGACGGCTGGCTTGCATCGGAAATCGTGAAGACTTTACTTCACCAGCATCAAATGCTTGCCTATCAGCTATTCAAATACATTGAACTTTTATTAGTTTATAGGCACGAAGTGATTTGAGTTTATGTTCGGTTCTCAAAACTCCAAGCGTCTTTACTTAGTGAAGTTGTTTCCCCACAAGATTGCCTATCTTTGGCGCAATGCACATTATTGTTTAGAACTTGCTTGTATTAGAACTCATATAGCAGATGCAGAAATCAAACCATCTTTCTTTGCTTTTATCACTACTTGCAAGGAAATTACAAATGTATGATTGTTATTGTAAACAGTTATTCTATGTCCACAGATACCGATTTACAAAAGAAATATTGCGAAAATTGTAGGTTGGTTGGGATGAGTCAACAGCAGGTGAGAGGCAACCTAGAGTTTCACTATGGGAGATTGAGCCTTTGACTACTTTTCCAATGTATCCATCTTTGTTCCCTCTTAGGCTAAAGCGGCCTTGGTACCCAGGAACGTCTTTTCAAGGTATTGCACACTGGATATTTGGACTTCATTTTTTCAAGGCCCTGTTTGGACTTCCCGTATTTGGATAACAATTCTCTTTAGCATATCATTTATTCATTATTTGGACTTTTGGACTTAATTTTGTTTCCGAGATCTATTATGAACTTTTTTCCTTTGCATTTTGCAGATAATTCCAGTGAAACAATTAATGGAATGGCATGGTTAAGAGGGGAAAGTGGTGAGCAAGGACCACATCTGATGAATCTTCAATCCTTTGGTGGCATGCTTCCTTGGATGCAACAGAGAGTTGATCCAACAATACTCCGAAATGATCTTAACCAGCAGTATCAAGCTATGCTGGCTAGTGGTTTGCAGAATTTTGGGAGCGGAGATCTGATGAAACAGCAACTGATGCAGTTTCAGCAGCCTGTCCAGTATGTTCAGCATGCAGGCAGTCATAATCCTCTCCTGCAGCAGCAGCAGCAGCAGCAGCAGCAGCAGCAGCAACAACAACAACAACAAGCAATGCAGCAGGCTATTCATCAGCATATGCTGCCTGCACAAACCCAAGTCGATAACCTTCAAAGGCAACAACAGCAACACGTCAGCAATCAGACAGATGAACAGTCTCATCAACATTCTTACCAGGAAGCATACCAAATACCAAACAGCCAGCTCCAGCAGAAGCAACCATCAAATGTTCTTTCTCCATCATTTTCAAAGCCAGATATAGCAGATCCGAGCTCCAAGTTCTCAGCATCCACTGTCCCATCAGCCATGCCAACACCGCTTGGTTCTTTATGTTCGGAAGGTACTAGTAACTATTTGAATTTCAATATTATTGGCCAGCAGTCTGTGATTATGGAGCAGCCGCAGCAGAAATCTTGGATGCCAAAATTTTCACATTCACAATTTAATACGGGCTCCGACTCATCCTCACTCTCAGGATATGGGAAAGATACTTCCAATTCACAGGAAACATGTAGTCTAGATGCCCAGAATCAAACTCTTTTTGGTGCTAATGTTGATTCTTCAGGGCTCCTCCTCCCGACAACTGTGTCTAACGTTGCTACTACATCAATTGATACTGATATGTCCTCTATGCCACTCGCGACTTCTGGCTTTCAGAATTCTTTATATGGTTATGTGCAAGATTCTTCTGACTTGTTGCATAATGTAGGACAAGTTGATGCACAAACTGCGACCCGTACATTTGTCAAGGTGTTATTTCTGTTGTGTAGGTTATGCATTTCATTGTTGTTTTCTTGCATATTTACTATGATATGGATAAAGCTGTTTTTTGTTCTGCAGGTTTACAAATCAGGGTCCGTTGGGAGGTCATTGGATATCACCCGGTTCAATAGCTATAATGAGCTACGGCAGGAACTGGGTCAGATGTTCGGGATTGAAGGGTTTCTTGAAGACCCTCAAAGATCAGGCTGGCAGCTTGTATTTGTTGACAGGGAGAATGATGTTCTTCTCCTTGGAGACGACCCATGGGAGTAAGTACCTAATTTACTAAAAGGCTTTACATTTTGACTCTACTCCAAATTTTGCGAATATGATAGTATGAATATGACTCCTCTCCACTTAGCTTATTAGTAGATTATTTAGTAATCACGTGGCTTCGTTTCTTCGGTCTTTATTACTATCTATTGCTTCATTTTCTTTTTTCCGAACTGCTTTGCAATGCTTCTCCTTGAGCTAAGGGTCTATCGGAACAACTTCTGTACCTTCCAGGGTAGTTGTTAGGTATGAGTACACACTACCCGTCCCAGACCCCAGTGTGGGGGTACAATGCATATGTTGCTGTTGGCTTTTTACCGTCTTTTGTTCAAACCAATACACAGTATTCATTTTTCCCATTTCTGGCATGTTATTTTCAGGGAATTTGTCAATAATGTCTGGTACATCAAAATTCTCTCACCTGAGGATGTGCAGAAACTTGGGAAGGAAGAGGTTGCATCCCTAAATCGCGGTGCACTTGAAAGGATGAGCAGTAATAATAGTGCTGATGGTCGAGATTTCATGTCTGGACTTCCATCTATAGGATCGCTCGAGTACTGACTGTCGGTCATCGTTCGATAAGCAAGTGTGTCGTTCCAATTCTCTGCTTCCCAAGAGCTCAGTTGTCTCAAATTCTATGACAGATTTAATCCATCTCCCATTTGTATTACATTTTGCTATTTGTATTAGTTAGTCTTAATCAGTTTTCCGTGCGATGGCCCAGGACGAGGCGGACTGTACTGAGGCTCCGGACAGATGTGATTTAGATTAAGAATCTCGAGCTGTAAACTTGTCAATGCAGTTAAACTTTCGTGATTAGATTCCTTTTTTCGAAACAAAGCATTGTAGGATTCTCCAGAACCATGTCCGCAAAATGTTAGTACCATGCAGGTGCTCCAAAGCCAACGTGGTCAGATGACCGAGATATTGGTGAATCACTAGAAATGGTCTTTTTTAGAAGTAAGATCCTCATTATGCCCTTTGTTCAGCTACCTCATGGCAAAATGTTAGACCTATCTCAGGGGTAACACAACCGACTTGGCTGACGAAAAGGAAACCCTAGCAACCAAGCACTCCGCTTGCCGGGTTGTTGAGGACACATCTGAAGAGGAGGTGCGGATCCTAATGGAGCTTTGCTTTCATCTTAATCTGCATGTGAGGAATGAAGCTTCAGACATGTATATAGCTGATCCAATCTTCCCTAACACAAACATATGTTGGTACTACACAGTCCTCCAGTATCTAAATCTATATTTACAAATCAAAGACAGATGGTTATCTCCTAATCTCCCTTGAATTGGTCTTATAGAAATAATATCAGGATAACCAAACAGCATAAGTAACCCAGCATAACTTGCCTTCAAACTAACCGACCCCTTGAAGTTTATATTTTCTTTAGACTATAGAGATGACAGATACATACCAACATTATAAGTCGACTGCAGAAGAAACAATGTATAGGATGGAATTTTAACACAAGGTCTGAGAAATATACATTGGTTGTGCTATTCTTGTCAATACAGAATAACAAACTTAAACCAAAAAAAGTTGAAACAAGAAGGAAAAACAGAAGAAAATCCTTTCACATCTTCACCACAGAACATAATTACAAGAAGAAAAACATAAAAGGGGAAAGAAAAGTTCTTTTCCTGTTGGTAATAGTTGTTTATAAAAAGTTAACTACTCCATAAAGATGGCTTATATGTATGCTGCTATAGCTATCTCTACTAGCTTTGATATTCAATACTGTTGTTCCCTGAACTGAACTGAGGAGTTGTGATGGATATCGTATCAACGATGCTCGAGTCTATATCAATTGGAACAATAGAAGGCCACACAAATGCTGGTTTGAATGGTGGAACTTCTGGTGTTGGCACTGATCCTGATATAACTTGAACTATAGTTTGTGTATTAGGCCTTTCACTAGCTGTTGGATGGGAACAAGCCAGAGCTAATAGCAGCAATCTCTCTGCCTCTTCAGCTACCTAATCACTCCCGAGCCTCGTGTCAACAGCTTCGAGGATTCTCGCACCGCGATGCAAGAACCAAACCCAATCAAGAAAGAGTTGAAAGCCATTAACTTTGGTTCCAGGCCTTTGACCACATACTACTTCCAACAACACTGCCCCAAATGCATAAACATCAGAATGTTGAGTTGCTTTTCCAGTGTGGAAGCACTCTGGCGCGATGTACCCCATCGTGCCAAGGACACCCTCTGCTTCATCAGCATACGAGGTCTTCTCGTTGTCAATTGCTCGTGCTAGGCCAAAATCCCCGATACGTGCATTGAAGTTTGAGTCAAGCATGATGTTGTTCGCCTTGAGGTCGCGATGGACCGGACCACCTTCTGTTCGTACTCGTTGTGCAAATAGTGTAGCTGATGCCACGCCTGATACAATGTTGTACCGGACATGCTAGCCGAGTGGCTGTTTTCCTGGCCCTGAGAAAAGATGTTTGTCTAGACTACCATTTGGCATGTACTCATATACAAGTAGTAGCTTTCCATGCTTATGGCTCCATCCTGTCACAATAATATGTGATTAACCTTAAACTGATACAACAGTTTATCTTATATATATTGATGGCATAAAAAAGTGATCACTTAAATGACAAGTACAAGTTATCGTTCATAAGAGGCGATGCTCGTAACTTGGGAGTTACATATTGTAACCAAGGCGGAGCTGCCTATTGGGAATGGGAGTACATATTACTCCTACCTTTTACAAAGCTTGTTTCAATTGACCCTAGACAATTCAATTCCTTTATTTAGGTTTGAGATCGACAATGTGAACATGCTCGCACGGACGGAATTAAAAGTGTTAATGCATATAAGCTAAATTGTGACTACAGTAATAATGATTTATAAATTTATCCAATCAATGGTATTGATGATAGTAACAGTTTATATGGCAAAAAAAAAGATGGGTACTAATGCTCCAATCAACTTTCTTGTAGGACCTACTTTTGGAATATTTGAACCTGTCTCAATTATGTTGACTTCTTGTAGTGACACAATCTTATAGCATTTATTGGAGTTGATTGCATCTTGAAGCAATTGTCCAATTCTATTATTAATTTAAAAAAAACACCAAACTTATCACAAAATATGACATTTGAATGATTAATGAAGGTGATTATCAAAGACCAAGGAAGCTTCCCTATGAAAAGTATATCACATTAAAACTTGTTTGAAGATGGGTGCTTCTAATCATATACATGTTTGAACCAAAGGGTGAATAATATTATCTCATTGCTTAAAAACACAAGAATTTCAAAGAAAAAAGAGAAGGAATTCAAGATTAAAATGAGGAATAATACTTGAGGATTCTATAAAAGAAAAGTTTTGTCCCAACTATAATTCAAATTTCAGTCGAGCCAAAAAAATACTAGTTGATTTTTTTCATGTATCCATATTTAGAATGACCAGAATTATTCAATTTTTATTCAGATACTACCACCGTCATTTAAAAAAAAAAAAAAAAAAAGAGTGGGACCCATGTTTGAAATTGCTGATAACATGTAAGTTAAAATCTTGTGATGAGATGATATTTGCTTATTGAAAGCAAACACTATTGCACAAGGTGTGGGCGCACACCATCTTTGACACTTGCGTCAAAAGCTCAATAACTTTTTCACTTATGTTGGATAACTATTGGGAACATTCAAGTTGGAGTTGGACCTAATATGAAGTCAAAATGGTACTCCTTTAGAACACAAGAAAAAATTTCTCGACACCATAGTAACAAAACTTGACTCTGAATTTTGTTTCAAATGAAGATGGGTGAACATACACTTTGAGCCTGGAAATGAGGAAATATGACAAAAGCATGATAGCAATTACTATACTTGGAAAGGCGAAGATATGACCCTTGACAGAACCAAATGAACGAGAAATTTAACATGTGATAAAGCACAACAAATACGAGCCTAAATTCTCCTTTTTGCGGGATATTTTTCTCCGGGAGAAATAATTAGAAGAACTCAGAGAGGATTTTATCCAAAACTTTCGAGAACAACTTGAAAATATCTTATCTATCTATCAGTCAATTATGTCATAATTCAAACTTATTGAATTCTCATATATCATATTCATTCATAGAAACTAAGATTATTTTTACGATGATCGTCAACCTACCATAATTTGAAAGTTCCTTGTTCATTCAAAAATAAAAGTAAAAAGTTCAAAACACTTACCAAGTAATTTGACAAGATGTTTATGCCTTAACCTGTTGATAATTGTCAACTCAGCCAAGAAATCATCTTCACCCTTGATACTTTCCCTAGAAAACCACTTCACAGCAATTTCCAAATTTTCACCAACTGAACACCCTTTGTAAACAACTCCAAATCCTCCTTCACCAAGCTTATTTTTTTCATCAAAATTATTAGTAGCTTTTTTCAATTCTTTAAACTCAAAATCTCTAGGCATTCCAGGCAAACTCTTTAATGCACCTAATATATCACCCCTTTTTTTCTTATAGTAAAAATACCCTGACAAAATCAATAAAACAACTAGCATTGGCACACCAACACCTATACCAATAATCAATACATGATTCTTTTCTTGAAAATACTCAACTGTTAAATTCCATCTCAACACACAATTCAACTGATTGAAACGTCCTGTTGAAGCAGAGAACCCAAAGTATGATTCTTGATTAACAACTTCTCCTAAATCAAGATTGTGTGTTGTTAGTATAGGGTCACTTGGCCTAGGTGGTGTTGACCCATTTTTGAATTCTTGTTCAGCAACGTACACATCAAGAACGTTCTTAAAACCATCATATTGTATCCAAATATTGTAGAATCTTGCACCTATAGGAGCAAGTTCAATACCAAGTGGTGTTAAAGGTTCAGACTTAACAGACTTAACACTGTTAACATCAATTCCAATATGGTTCTCATCAATGTCAAAATCTTGTTTGAATGTGTCTAGCTCAACGGCGATAATCATGTTGGAAGAGAGACCATCTGTGGTAGCATTAGTCAAGCCTAAGTATTGGCCCTGGCTATTTAGTGGCAAATCCAAGTTTGGACAAATCAAGAAAGCTAGTCCTTCAGCTGGTGTCTCATTTTTTGGCCTATAAATGTTCACTAAGAACGAAGTGTTGAAAGATGCCACCCTTTAAAAATCATCACCACTGCCCCATAACTTGAAAGGTTGTTTCAAGAGGATTCTGCCCGAATTGTTGAACATCTGGTAAGCAGAGGACGCAGTGTTAGGGGTAACTTGAAGAGCTTGATAACTTATTTGTGCAGGATGTTTGATTTCAAATATGGGATTGTATGTATGGTCAAAAGGGTCACCATATTGTTTGACAAATTTTTTGATCTTGGCTTGTGTTTTAGATTGAAGACAACATAAAAATATGAAGATAGTGATGATTTTTGGTGTCAACAATCCCTTTTTTGTTTCGTGTAGTGAACAAAACTATAGACAAGTTGAGGATTTTTAAGAAGATGGATCAATAAAAGAAGGTTTTCAAAGCACGTTGGGGTTGTGTAAAATAAAATATTGGACACTAAAACAATGATAATATATGGTGGTGGAAGAGTTTGAAGTAAGAAGTTTGAATAATCTTTGGTTATTGGTCTCATCTCTGTTGTTGCAGAGTTCTTCAACAATGATCTTCGAAATAGAAGATCAGTTGACTGAGGATTTTGTTTCACTTTGGTGTCATTTATACCCTACTTAGAGACAGATTTATAATTTAAATATTATGACTTTAATTCTGAGATTTTATCGCAATATGGTGAGCTCAAAATGAATTACATGAACTTATTTTGTATTTTGTTTTGAAACATATATACATGGCTACTGAGTTTGGATGATGCCATAACTTATTGCACTCTACGTACACCTCTAAGCAAATTGTCTCGTATATGTTCTTGATCCTGACAAAACGACGACTTAAAGTAATGAATGAAGAAGTAATTTTAAATCTTGCAAAAACATAGAAGAGTAAATGTGTTATTTCTTTAAGTATTTTGACACATAGAATTCATCTAGTTACACAAGAGCTCCTTTAAGTTATAAACAAATATGAGAGTATAAAAAATGGTAAATCATCAGAATATTTATAAGTGAGTTTATTTCTTTTTCTTCCATGCGCAATTACTATCTTATTTGATTCATATCTTACTATATTGATATCATATTTCTTTTCTATTATGCTTTGAACTTTTTTCCTCTTTATTTTATCGAAAATAGTCGTTCTATACTATAAAAATAGGGGTCAGACTTGCATACGTTCTATACTAAATATGTTGTTATTGTTATAATTGTTATTTCATTATACAAAGTATTTTATTATCAAAGTCAAAACTTTTTTGTTTATTATGATTTTTAGTTTTTGTTTGACATTTCTAAACACAAAAAGGGGAAAATATATTTTCAAGAATTAAAGAATTTGGAGTTTGAATTTTTACTCTAAAACCAATCGTTGGAAAGGAATATTTGGTTTTTTAGAAAAACCAATGCACCTTTTTTACCATACATTGGTTCCACTTAATTTCATAAAACTAAAGTCCATTATATTGGTTTAGTGCAAACCAAAGTAGATTGGATTTATTGAATGTTGTTCAGTCCTGCTATAATTAATAATAAAAAATTAAAGCTATTTTTTATCGAATTTTAATCCTTTTAAGTTGGCCACGAATAACAATCTCTGATGCTCCACATTATTGCGATAAAAAGGGACACAATATCACGTAAATATATTTAGTATTTAAATTACAGGAATTGGAGTTGGATGTTGCTCAGTCCTATTATAATTTAACAATCAAAATTTTTCTATCGAACTTCAAGCTGATCACGGGTAATAATCTCTGACATTCCACATAAGTGCGACACGAAGGAGCATAGAGTCGTCGTTTAAATTGAGACGAAAAAAGATTAAGTATTTAAATATTAAGAATATTCTAATTTTGACTCACTCACTCAAAATTTGCCACATGAATTATTATCCAAATAAACAGCTACCATAGTCTAAAGAGTCTCAAAAGAAATCAAATTATCCACATGCAACTACAGGCCTGCTTATTTTATTATCATAATATTCCTATAAGATTATTATTATTATTATTATTATACTATATAGTTTTATATTTTCTGACGAATTGGAATTTAAAGACGCCACGCGGTTGACTCTTTACTAACTCCAATGGTCCATGATGCAAGGCGCTTAAGTCGTACCATAATTTTTTTTTTCGATGCAAATATACTTTTAAAATAATTACACTTCAAAGTACAAGGTCTGTTTTATTTTTTTTTTAAATGTTTTTTAGGGCATCCTACGTTTTATCCCTCAAAGACTATTTAGTTGTTATATTTTTTATTTATACACAAAAAATATTAAATAAAAAATAATTTAATTTAATTATTTTTATTTATTATTTCTTATATGATAAAAAGTAAAAGTAAAAAAAGTTAACTAATTATGTTTGAAATGTTCTAAAATTACAAATGGATCATTCATTTTTAGTATACTCGAAAGAGAAGTTTCTTTAATCGTCGGGTCTGTTTAAACAAATTCCATACAATATTGATATAGATGATTTTTTTTTTTCAGATTGTGTAAAAGTTGATCGAAAATAACGAGTGAAATAATATCGAAGAAGTACTAATTATAAATATTTAAAGTTTAAGTTTACATATGATTATTGAGCTAAAGGTTTATTACACCAAAAACATAAACTTAAATTTTATCAATAAAAATTACAACTAATTATCCTACTATAATAGTGAAAATGCTGTGTATTTAATTTGGACACATTATTAAAGAAATTTTCTCACTCCTAGAAAGTAAGAAGTGTTTTTGCTAAATTACCTTAAATTAAATAATTTTTATTCAATATAATTTCCTCCTTACATAAAAATTCACTTATCTGAATAAAGATAAATTTGTAGAACAATTTTAAATATGATTGGATATTAACTAATTTCTTTGATTTGATAGAATGAAACATTCATTTTTTTTAATTTGTATTTTCTTATCTACTTTAAGAATCTAACTTATTTTATTTTTATACATCATTTTAAGTTCTGGAAATATGCAATTAAATATCTTTATGTCTACTCAATAATTAAAAAAGACCAGATGTACGTACTAAAAAAAATATTTTCTTTGTTGAAGAAAAAGGCAAAATGTATTGTTCCATTACAAAAATTAAAAAAAATAGCTTTCAATAATACAAAAGTTGTTTTTACATTTTTTTTAATTGTAGAATTAGGTTCTTTTTATTAGTGTGAACATTGATTATGCATCATCATCCTAACTGAGCTAATTAATTAATTCTTTTAAGTATAATAAAATTCCACAAGTTGATTAGCGTGGAGTAACCTGAATTAAAGAATGGAAAAAGATAAAATGAAGTATAATGATATTCTTAATCCCTCTTTTTGGCTGCTTTCTTTGGGTGGGGGGTGGGGGGTTATAGCGTTGTTTTATTTCTCATTATCACTAGTAAATTTTTCAATTTTCATCCTTCACTTAATACATTAATTTTTATTAATTAAAATATATGCTTTTGACCGCTTTACATAAGAAATATGTTTTATTTGAGTTGTTTTTTAGAAATATATTACTCTTAAATATGGAGTAACATTTTCAATAATTGAAAATTAAATGGGTTTAGACAAATATTACAAGGAATAAATTTAAAAGTTTTGATAAAATTAAGGGATCAAAAATACTATTAACTCTTTAACTTTTATTGTTTGAAGAGAAGGTAAGAAGAAGAGAAAGCTAAAAATAATTATTTTCTTTCTTTGTTTAGTTAATTTGAGTTGAAAATAAATAGATTTGAGAGAAAAGTGCGTTATTTTCTTTTGTTCGCCAATATTTCCTTTGTACATATAGTTCTAACATATTTTTATTTTGATTTTTCATCCAATGTTAAATATTCATATTAACATTCAATTAAATTTAAATTTATATAGAATATTTTCATATGAGGTAAATCATCCCTAATAAAAGCAATTCAAACTAAAACCTCTAATTAAGAAAAATAATAAAATCAAACAATAATTATTACACTTTACTCAAAGCAAAAGTCATTTATAATTATATAGAAACTGAATAGAGGCGATGGAGAGGAGACAATGACTTTAAAATATCATTTTTAAAACTTCATTTTTTTCTTATTTTTATTAGATAAAGTTTTTCCCTCACTTTTAGAAATTTATTTTTCGTTAAAAAATATTTTTCTAATATTTTAAATAATTAAATATGAAAAATTTTAAAAATATTTTTGTCCCTACCAAACACATTGATAGAGTCAAAAGTAGAGGAGATTACTTATATGTCTTAATCAAATTAACGCAATTGGTCGAGGGAAACTTTATTAAAAAGTTGGTAAAATTTACTATTTTTCATATAAGAAAGAGTTACTATTCTAAAAAAAATGTTCGACTGAAGAAATATATTTATTTTCATCTAAGATGGACCACATGGGGAACTATAAATATAATGCTGTTAAAATCTTTAATTTTGGATATATATAATTAAATAAATAAAATGAAGGAGAATCTTAATGTAATTGATTAAATT
>JBDJHY010000078.1:4839990-4855285 GCA_039654485.1 Withania somnifera
AAACCTCTCATTCTAATTCAGTGCTCTCTGAACCGTGGAAAAGATTTCTCATCACAAGGCTCACCAATTTGAATTCTACAGGAACCATATATTCGAACAGGCCTAGAAAAAATGTGAGATCTCGCTTTCCACTCAAGTGTACGACATCTTGTTGGGTTTCTATATATGAAAAGTAACATATATATAGAAAGAAAAGTAAATGGAAAATGATGAGAACAAATTGGAGGAAAATGAAATTTTAAAGTAAAATAGCTTACTTTTTAGTAGAAACATTTCTCCTACATTGGTTGGAGAAAAATACTTTCTTCTCTTTATGTTGAGTTTAACAACTTCTAGCTAATAGTGAGCTAAGAAGAAAATGAGCCTCATGTCGTCGTCATCATAGTCGTTGTCGCTCTACCCTGTTTTGAGATGCATCTCTTTTCTACATTTCTTACAACCAAAATCTAGTGTGGGTTGCTACCATTGAGTGGTTTGTTGTTCTACAGAATTTAAGTTAGTGTTACTCGGGTACTTGAGAGGGATAATTTCCTTGGACACACGGTGAATTCAGTGGACTTGATCATTTCTAAACTTTATCTTTTCTTTTTTTGTATTTAAAATTTTTCATGTTTGCATGTTGTTCTTCATTTTATAATACAAATTTAATTTATTTGTATCTCGAAAAAAATAATCTTAAGGAAATTACCGTATTTATAAAATCTATATTTGATTCTTGGAGATTGAAACATTTATGATTTTCTACTCCATTTGAACTTATACTCCGATTCGAAGAATATAAGAACTTCATTAGAATATTCAAGTTCATTCCGATAACGATTGAACTTATCTTCATCGTTAAATCCAAGAACAACTTGCTAAGAAGTAAATTATGTTTTGGTTATCTTAATTCTGGCTTGGAATTTTTGCTCCTATTGAACTTTATCTTGATTTGAAGAGTATAAAAACTTCATTAAGATTTAAAGTTCGTTGTTAGTGATTCGAAGAATAATAAAACTTTGTTGAGAAACTCAGTTGGTTATTTAGTTGAAAGAGTATAAAATTTTTACCGAATAGTTTGTATAGTCGGTTCGAAGAATATGAAAACTTCATCGATTTATTGGTTTATGTGGTGCATCAAATTTTATAAAATTTGAGAAGTTGAGGATTTGAAGAAAGATAACAACTGAAAAAAAAACTGCAGTAATATTCTATTATGAATGATGTTGGCCTTATGGCAACAACCATGACTTTATTAAGTCATTCAAATCTTATCCCTGCAATGATTTCAGAAGAACATGATGAAATTAACGGGAAAAAATTACATGAAAATTCTACTATTATGAGTGCAAATCTTGTTGGAGATATGACTCCAAATAACCAAAAGAGGAAGAACTCTTATAGACAACAGAAGGAGTGAAACAACAAAAGGTTCAAAGAAAATTGTTATAAATGTGGCAAAATTGGACACAAGGTTCCGACTTATCGGATTTCAAAGTGGAACAAGAAGAAGAATCAGAACCACATGGTGGAGGTAAATGCTAAGATTGAAGATCTTTGTGTCATGCTCACTGATTGCAGTCTTATTGGGAATCCAAAAAAATGGTGGTTTCACTCGGAAATCACTAGACATGCTTGTGCGGTCAAAAAAGCTTTTGCTACTTATATTTTCACATGTCCTAAAGAAAAAAATCATTTTGGAAAATATTGGAACAAACAAAGTTGAAGGAAGTAGGGATATATTCCTGTAAATGACTTCTGAAAAGATGTTGACTTTCTATGACGTTCTCCATGTTCCTACTGTTAGGAAGAACTTGGTGTCTGTTGTATTTCTCATTGAAAACGAGTTCAAGTGTGTGTTTGATTCTAGAAAAGTTGCAACATATAAGAACAAAGTGTTTGTCGGAGATGACTACCTCAATGAGGACCTCTTCAAACCAAATGTAATGGTTGTTGATGAAATGAATATAGTTGCATCTTCTTCTTACTTGCTTGATTCAAATAATTTATGGCATTCTTGTTTGGAACATGTAAAGTATAAAACCTTGCGTCAAATGATTAATTTGAAAATATTGCCTAAGTTTGAACGCAATGAATCGCAATGTCAAGTGTGTGTGGAATCAAAATTTGTAAATATCCTTATAAGTCTGTTAAAAGTAATCCAAATCCCTTAGAATTAATTTACACCGATATTTGTGATTGAAGTCAATACCATTTCATTATGAAAAAAGTATTTCATAACTTTCATTGACGATTGTACTCGATGCTGTTATATTTATTTGCTTACTAGCAAACCTAAAGCAATTGAAATATTTAAGTAATATAAAACTGAAGTTGAAACTCAATTGAATACAAAGATCTAGGCAATAAGAAGGGATGGGGGTGGGGAGTATCGACATCTTTTTGCTAAGATATATTTAGAAAATAAAATCGTCCATAAAAAAACTGCTTCATAATCACTTTAATCAATTGGAATTGAACTTTAAAAGAAATGATGAATGCATTATTGATAAGTTCTGGTTTACCTCAAAGCTTATGGGGGGAATCTATTCTCACAGCTAATCAGATACTCAATTGAGTTTTCAACAATAAGACACAATTGATTCCATATGAAAAGTGGAAAGAAAAAAAATTCAACTTGAAATATTTCAAAGTATGGAGGTGTCTAGCTAAAGTCCAAGTTCCTAAACCTAAAAGGATAAAAATAGGACCGAAGACTGTGTATTGTGTCTTCATAGGATATACTACAAACAGTAAAGTATGTTGATTTTTGGTTCACAAATTCGAACATCCCAATAATCATGTTAATACGATAATAAAATAAGATAATGCTGAATTTTTTAAACACATTTGTCCGTATATAACTGAATGTGAGTTGTCAAGTAAAGAATCTAAACGACCTCAGAAAGAACCAAAGGAAGATAAAGTGGAAGAAGAGAATTCAAGACGTAGTAAACGTAGAAGGATAGCTACTTTATTTGAATCGAATTTTACATTCTTGCTTGAAAATGAACCTTGAACATTTAAAAAAGTACGTCTTCTTTAGACTCATCACTTTGAAAAGAGATGGTTGATAGTAAAATTGAGTCAATCTTGAACAACCATACTTGAAAATTGGTTGATCTTCCTCCTAGAAATAAACCTTTAGGATCAAAATGGATCTTTAAAAGGAAAAAAACTAATGGAAATATTGTCAAGTACAAAGCAAGACTTGTTTTCAAAGGTTATAGCCAAAAGAAGCTTGATTATTTTGACACATACTCACCGGTAACAAGAATAATATCTATTTGGATATTGGTTGCACTGGATGTGGTATATGATCTTGAAATTCATTAAATGGATGTGAAGACGGCTTTCTTAAATGAAGAATTGGAGGAAGAAATTTATATGGAACAACCCGAGGGTTTTGTGGTTCCAGATAAAGAAAGAAATGTGTGTAAACTTGTTAAGTTATTTTATGGACTAAAACAAGCATCAAACAATGGAATGTAAAATTTGACCAAACAATGTTGACAAATGAATTTAAAATTAACGAGTGTGATAATCTGTCTATATTAAGAACACTCTGAATCATCAAGTCATTGTTTGTCTGTATGTTGATGATATATTGATCATTAGTAAAGATGTTTTTGACATAAATGCTACAGAAAAAATGTTGGCAAAAAAATTCGATACGAAAGACTTATGAGTTGCTGGTGTAATCTTAGGGATAAGAATTCATAGAACTCCTTAAGGGTTAGCATTGTCAGAGTCTCATTATATTGAAAAGGTACTTGACAAGTTCAAGTATTTGAATTTCAATATTGCCAAAACTCCAACGGATGTGAGCTTTGTATTTCAAAAGAATCAAAGTGAAAGTGATTCACAATTGGAATATGCTCGAATTTTGAAAAGTTTGATGTATATCATATTTTGTACCCGATCAGATATAGCGTGTTCTATTAGTAAACTTAGTAGGTAAACAAGTAATCCCAATCAAACTCCTTGGACAATAATGACATGGGTTTTAGGGTATCTAAAGCGTACTTAAAACTACGCTTTGCATTATGAAAAATATACTGTGGTACTTGACTGATATAGTGATGCAAATTAAATTGCCGGGTCTTTAGAAGTCAAATCCATAAGTTCATGTATTTACTCTTGGTAGAGGAGTAGTGTCCTCAAAATAAGCCAAACAAACATGTATTGCACGCTCCTTAATGAAATTCAAATTCAAAGCATTAGATAAGGCCAGTGAAGAAGCTTAGTGGCTCCGAAATTTCTTGAAAGATATTTCTTTCTGGCCTAAAATGTTGACACCCGTATGCATACACTCTAATAGTCAAGTGGCAATTGGGAGGGCAGAGAGCGCTATATATTACGGTAAGTCTCGTCATATCCTAGAAGACATAATATCGTTAGACATTTACTCTCTAATGAAATTATCATTGTTGACTATGTAAAGTTAAATGATAATGTGTCAGATCCACTTATAAAGGACTATTTAGAAAGGTAGTTAAGAGATCATAGGGGGGAATGAATTTAAGGCCTAGGACAAGTCAGCATAGCGGTAACTCTACCTAACAGACTGGAGATACCGAGAACCAGGTTCAAGGAGATAAAACAAAGTTACATATGATAGTTCAGCATTGTCAAATAGCACAATTCATTCTCATGACAAAGACAATGTTCAGAAACAATATTAAAGCTTTAAGGGGTTTAAGCCTTTTAAGTCTCAAAGTTTGGTAGATATGACCAAACGGTTTATCAATAAGATTAAACATTTAGGAATCACCTATGTGAGTGTGAAGTGGAAGTCGTTTCGAGGAGAATAAGAGTAAATTTTGATTCTCTAAGCACTCATGAAACCAGACAGAGTTCATGTCTGGAACGAACTAAACTATGAGAACCATAGATAGTTAAAGGCTACTAGTATGTCTTGTATTGTCTGGGTGTACAACAAAGTTGACGGTTCAAAGACATCATATCTATTAATTGATAGAGTTATTCGATATAATTTCACTACAAAAAGTTCAAAGAAAAACCTATTTATCCAGATACAATCAACCTTTGCTTGTAAATCACACATTTGTCCGTATATTCTTTGTCAAATATAGTCATTTTCTGTTCATGCGGGGGGACTTTTGGGTTTTTATATATGTAAATTAGCATATATATAGAATGAAAAATGGAGGGAACAAATTGGAGGGAAATGAAATATTGAAGTAAAGTAGCTTACTTTTAGTAGAAGCATTTCTCCCACATTGGTGGGAGAAAAAGACTTTCTTATCTTTATATTGAGTTTAACATCTTTTATCTAATAGTGAGATAAGAAGAAGATAAGCCTCACAACATTGTCTTCGTTGCTTGCTCGGCTTCAGATATCTCAAATGATCGAGAGACTATTTTTTTTTTTAAAAAAATATTTAGAATTAATTGTATAGCAATTTTTTTATCTGAAAATGAAACTCAATATTTTTTCTGCATGTGCAATGCACATGACCAAGTACGGATCGTACATGCTCCGAAGGGACTGTTTTGAGGTGTGATGGACCATGTGCGACCTCACATGGCAGCGACACGTCTGAAACCAAGCAACTTTTTAGTCAAAGTTGCAACTTACTTAAATCATTGCATTCTTCTTAAGATGTGTTTCTTAATGAATATCTGATTCCTCCTCAAATATTGGTACTAAAAAAAATTAAAATATTTAAAAATATTAATTATTATTTTTCTTCTACATTTTTTATAATCAAAATATAGTGTAATTTGCCACCATTGAGTGGTTCGTTGCCCTACAATTTAAGGCACCGGTATTCTGTAGAATTGATCAGTTTATCGTAGGAGGATATATTCTGTAACCTCGAATATTTAAGGGGAATAATTTTCTTAAGGACACTTTGTAAAATCAGTGGACTTGATCATTTCTATTCTTCATTTTTTTTCTTTGATTATATTTGAAGTTTTGCATGTTTGCATGTTGTTCTTTATTTCATAATACATATTTTATTTATTTGTATACCGAAAATAACACATCTGTCATTCTTAGGCCCCTTCTTATTAAGGTATTATTTTTAATAAGCTAAATTTTTAAATAATATAATCATGCACTTTAGTAAGAATTCAGAGGAGAAGCCCGAATTTCAATCTTATAGGTTATGAATTTATAGCGATAACTTCAAAATTTAATCACTGCATTTGTACATATTCAATGTTTTTCTTAATAACAAAGTGTTTGAAGAAAATTTGTTGCATAAGAAGAACCATATCCGGGCTTCTAGCTCTGCCCCCGAGTATGATATAGTAGTAGACAAATTAACTCGAGTCTCACCGTCATGCATTATTAAAAGAATTTTTATATACGTGATTCGCGAAAAAAATATCCTGTTGGTAGATCACCATAAAAATTTGTTTTAGGATTAGATTTATTTAAATTTGCGTAAAGAAAATTCTACTTTTACTAATTAGTTTACAATAATACAACCAAAGAATTAATTAGAATAAGAAAATAGAAATTAAAGAGTTAAGTGGCTGAAAATAAATTCATTTATTAATTTTACTTTGACTTTTCAAATAAAAAAAATTAAGTAGTTTGCACGAGTTACATGCCTATAATAAATAAAATAGTATAATGGAATGACTTTAGGAAGTGTTTTGTACAATTAAAACATGAATCATTAAGACCATAGAGTAAAAAAAATAAAGATAATTTTGGTGTATCTCTTATATGGGAGTTAAATAAATAAATTGGGCTGAATTTAGATAAGTATTTAAATTAATAAATGACTGGGTTAATCGCTTCGACTGATATAGACTATTATCAAATTTTAATTTCTTTGCTTTATTTTTTCATACTTTGTTCTAATACCAACAAAAATAGATTCTCTTTATTATCGGTATCACATTTATCATATAAAATCATTTTTTTAAAAGAAAAATATTTTAATAAAATTTCTAATTGGACTAAAATTAAACAGGTCAAAATTAATAAATGAGCAGCAAATAATCCACCTAAATTTATATCAATTATATTTTTATGGATCAATTTTACCGTTCTAAATATCTTATTTTCAAATTAATAGAGGAAAACTTTATCGGAAAGTAAGTCAATTTCATTTTTACAAACTGAAGGCACATGGGCAAATACGTATTGTAAATGTAATAGCTACTAATTAACATCTTAACTTTCTTCTAATTTAATGGTAATTTCTTAATCTTTACCTAATGGTGGCTTAGAAACTTTATTTGGGATAATAAAATAATAACTACTTAACAAACTTTTAAAAAAATAGTTTACAACTTGCAAGCATTTCTAATTTTTTAAAGAAGTGGATTAGAAAGCCAGATATTTTGTAAATAATATGTTTTCTTAATCCACTTTTGGATTGATTATTTGATATTAATGAAAATAAATCATAACCACATCTATTTATCATGTTCAAGTCTTTTGACACAACCATAGAATTTTGTGCCCGTTTACTTTGTTTTTTGATAACATATTTTAAAAATGATTTAAAAAAAGTTAAAATTAATTTATAAAAAAAAATTAAAAATTAAAAGTAGGTTATCTTAATTCTCATTTTTTAACTTAAATTTTTTTAAAGTTTGACAATTTTAAAACTACTTTTTATAAGTTACTTTTTTTTAAGCAAAGCCAGATGAACCCTTTATCTTTTTACAAATAAACAGCTCCGGTTATTCACAAGCTTAAGGAAGAGCCGAACTGCATCTAATCTATGGTACGCAGTCTTAACTTTGCATTTTAGTGAGAAGTTTTTTCCGCAGCTTGAATCTTATGATCTCCTGGTAAATCGAAAACAACGGTTAGTGTTGCTTGAAGGCTCCTCTCAAATATAATATAACACGAGCACACAACCACTAAAATGTATTGATCAGCAAAGGTGGACTTATGCCCAAATTTATGATACTCCAGCACTCGTTGAATCCGACACAGACTAGATATTATAAAAATTGAGATAAGGTTTAGAAAAACACTGTTGAAACCAAAAAGATAACCGAGCTCTTTGATTTTGGGGCGGAACCTAAAAGTTTTGAACATCAACATGTGTATTCGAAGCTTCCGAGCACTTGCAGCTTTTAAATCCTATAGTCCGCCACTGTTGATCAGGACAAGATCCACATGAAGTATGTAGACCACAGCGTCAAAGCAACTGATGCGACGGCATAGTTCCAAAACATGATAACAGAACATTCAGTCTCACCAATTTCAAACAACTGTGTGATGGTGCCTGTAAAAATTTTGTCCAACCAAACAAGCCGTCGTAAGACGGCAATTTCAAGAATGACACTTGTCAAGTTTAGGGAGGATACGACACACTCTATGCAGTAATTTTTGAAGAGTCTGAGCGACATTAGTTTATTAAAGGGACAAGGGGCAAACATACACTTCAATTTTGGGACCTAGTCAAAAAGTGGTGCATATATCCCCTTGCCGTCTAACAAATGATGCATATTTATCCTTCGATTAAAAAAAGTGATGAACATTTGTTAGATGGTGGGTTATATGTATATTCACCTTTTTAACAAGGGATATATCCATTCTAAATCGCAAATTTGAAGGGTTTTTTTGAGATCAACGAGGGATCATTACAAGTGAACTTTTACCTATGGCCATTGCAGGTGGAACTGCATATTGAAGCAGAATAACAAAATGATATAAAGGATCTGATCCCACCATGTCTAGATTTTTTGCAACTGTAATAACAGCAACACCGACGATAGGCAAGATAACGAATCGAACAACAATGATCCCGAAAAGAAGCCAAATGCCCACTCCTGATCGCTTGAAACCTGAATCAATACGTAAAGTAGTTGACATGATATTACAGAAAATGCAGAAGATTTCGACCGATATGCAATTGTATAGGATACTATGTTCGATGCACAACTTACCTCTTAGAAGATTTGCACCCATTATAATGGTCATGGATGGTATTGCTGCCTCCCTGAAATAGATAAAATCACATAAAAAACGGCCCCTTTAAAATCTCACCCCATGGGGTGCGGCTCTTTCCTGGATCCTTTGTGAACGTGGGATGCTTCTTGCCTCGGACTGCCTCATTTTTTTTTCTTGAGAACTATAATGGAAACGCTCAACATGCTAGGCCTACTTTTTATTTCCTGTTTTCACAGGTCATGTATGGTTGAGTTTGTCTGGAGATCCCATTTACATTAAGGATTCCTTTCTCTTACTATAAATTTGTTGAACTATGCACCAAGGGTATGGGCTCACGATTGGAGCCAGAGACCAGGGTATGAGATCGGTTAAATATAATAACTTTAGTTCAAACTCTGTATTTGTCTAAAGACAATTCATTTAACATGTACACATTATTAATTTAGCATCCAAATTAATATAAAGGGCTTGAATCCTGAACCCATAAACTTTAAATTCTGGTTCTGCCTTTGTATGAGCTAGAGGTCGATGGAATGAATTGAGAACCGTGAGGTCTCAATTTCAAATCCCAACAAAGGCAGATAATTTTCTCCTATCTATCCAATCTTTGGTGGATAGAGTTACTAGGATGCATGCTAGTGGGAGCTAGCAGGTACCCTGTGGAACTAATCAAGGTGTGTGCAAACTGGGCCGGATATCCAGTTATCAAAAAAAGTTAATAATTGTGGAACTATGTGCCTTGATTTCAGTTATCTTAAACTCGGTTGCAAACATACATTTCTGTTGGTGAAGATCTATGAGGATTTAGGCAACAGAAGCATTAGGAAAAAATATTCGGATGAGGAATCATACCCTAGCAAAACAACGGAACTCTCAACGAAGCGAAGTGGAGCACCAGCACCAACCATGACATTTTGAATGGGAGAGATTGAAGCGATGATAATGCCAACAACCTAAAAGAAGCAATAAACCACATAAAAAGAAAGAATTAAACAAGCAAGCATCCATGAATCTAATTGAGAACATATTGAAATAAGCACCTTTGCCATACCGTTGCAATTGTAGGCGGTCTGAAAAGAACACTCAAGTCGATATATTCCATCAACGACTTCATCTTCTTCTCAATGATAGTAGGTATGGAAACCTGTTATTTTAAGTAGTGAAGTGTTTGTATTTGAACTTTTGAAAACATTAAATTTATAAAGTATTAAACGAGAATAATCGTGATGGTTATATGTTGAAGGAGCTTACTGTATGCCCTTCGGTGAACAATTGTTATTTATAAAATATATTGGCAGAGGTAGATGAAAATTCGTGGAAGAAGCTACAATTGTTATACAACTTGCTTGAGTATTTATTTAACTAGGTAAAGATATATTTTACTGATTAAGAAGAAGATTGCATGGAATACCAGATCCGGAGGGTGTGCAAACTTTCTTCTCGGTTTTATTAAGGGTGTACAAAATTAAACATACACACATAATAGCTAATATTTAATCTCTATACACCACATGATTTTTTGGCAAAGGGTGTGCACTGAACCACCCTTCGCCTAAGGTGGCTCCGCCCACGTGGAACACTGTACCAAGATTTGATGTTTATGGGTTGGGGATCAAGTCCTTTTACATTACTGGGTTCTTAATCAATAATCTCTACATATTCAAAGGATTTCTTAAGGCAAATACAGGGTTTGGACCAAAGTTACTTGGTTAGGCCGAACCTGTAACGTGCACGCGCATTCCACCGCAGCTGAAAGTCAGTGTGATGGTACATACTTAACGATCATCATTTCTTATAACATGAAGTTATGATAGATATAAGTTTGAGATCACTGATTAATCTTTACAGACTGCGTACATGCTAATGAAGTCCCAAAATGAAGTTTAAAATAGTGCAGTTATTTTCGTCTATACAGCATCCTATCACAGTGAATAAGTACTTCTTGAGTAAAAATGATCGCCACTGACGTCTACTTTTATCTTATAAAGTGAAAGAAGAGAAGGAAATACCTTCACTTTGTCGATGGATCCTTGGTAAACAAGCTCAGCTGAACCTTCATTATCCTTCGAGTTCCTAATTTGTAACAGTGTTCTTGTAGTAGTGTCCAAGCACTGTTTTGACGTTTCGCAATGTTGATTTTCTCTTAGTCTGGAGTACGCTGAGACATCCTTGTCCTCCTTTTTTCCATATGCCCGTATGATGTTATATACATACGACCAGACGCCAATAGCTCCTATCTGGAAGCAGGACAATACAACCAAACTGAAGGTCATCACATCAAATTAAGACGAAACTGCTTATGTTTTACCAAACATATAGAATGAATTCGCTTTAATTACCCCCATGGAGAGGGATACATAACCCATTCCATTTGTAGTGCACGTTGATGAATCTCCAAACGGATTGTTTTTCTCGGTACAGATGGCTGGGATTATAATGACTGGCAAGTTCCCCATGTTTCCTGTCATGATTGTTTTCCAGAAACTCATGGGTATGAATATGGACGTCATGACTTCATAAGAAAAACTTGGAAGTTTTAGGAAAAACCATAAAAGAATGCTTAAAATTTATATAGACTTCATTCTTGGTAATGTACATAGAGAAGTTCATCCATTCGATTACACGGAATCAAAGCCAAGTCGGCAATCTTCCTCACCGGGCTAGCTTTTGGGGTTGAGTTTGGTCAACGAGCCATATCCCACAAAGAACATGAATATGCAGAATTACTTGATATCGTTCCATCATTATCAACACTTTTAGATTCCCTGGGAACCCATCCCTGCTGATTCTCTTTCCGTAGAATTAAAGGATACACAGTAAAGCATCAAAAGAAACTAGATTTCCTAGAGGGCACCTTTCTCTTATTCAGTATATTTCATTTAGAGTAGCAACAAGATTGGTCAATGGTACTATCGTTATGTAGGTTCAATTTGTTAGCCCGAAAAGCTAAACGGTTCCATCGTAGTTTACCCAAAATCTTAAGCTGATATTGATTGTTGAATGGTGAAGAAACATATATTTTTCAAATCTCTCGAGAGTATCATCAGTATCCACTGCAGCATGAGGCATAAATTAATACTTTGTTTACTACATAGAACCTAAAGGGACGATCTTCTTTGTACGGTTATACTGAAATATTTTGAGGGAGAACATAGCACCAATGACCAAGATGGTGTTTCCGCAATTGTTGGAATGTACGGTTCTGCTCTCAGAGAGTAGAAGGGAATAGTTCTCTTAAGGAAAAAGTCAAATTGATATTGATCTTATTAAAAGCCCAGCAGGACAGTGAAAATCTTTTATCGAGTTGGAACCATATAGGAAAATGTTTGATGATATAAATGCATTCTGAGCTCAACATTCTTGACTTTTAGTTCTATCCCTTCCTCCCTCTCCACCTAGAGGCAAAAACATTTTGAAAAATTCATCTGATTTTGCTTCCCCAAAAAGGGAAAACATGTCTAAACAGTTCAGTTTAAAGCACAGAATTCAATTTGACAAGATTTTCTAATAAAAGCAAAACGTTGTACTCTACCAAAGGAAAACAACAAAATTCCTGTTTATATACCTCCTGCGCAACAACCAATAACAAGACCGTGCAAATGCTGAGGCGTTCTAGTGATTTTGACAAGTATCCACCCGAGAGCTGATCCAACAAGAAAGGTAATAAGAATACTCACTGGGACGAACCACCTGTACTTGAAACGAATGTACCAGAAACAAAAGAAATGTTGTAAGCTAAGGAAAATGTAAATGCATTTAAGGAAAGGGTGGAGACAAGAATGCACCTACAAGGAAAATATGCCGGTTGCTGTACTTGAACTGATGAGACCACTAGCACAAAGTGATGGAAAGAAGACATAGAATACAAGCTGCCCAAATCATAAACATAAGATCCTGTTTAGTCCCTGCAAGGTCGGTTGGATGACAAAACTACTCCACCCAATTTAAATCATAAACATAAGAGGAAGATTTAAATGGGTAAAATTGCTACATATTACCACCCGTCTTTCAGTTTCATGCTTATAATGTCGATTAGTGTGTGTTGGATCCTCCAAAAGTACTGCAGTTTTAGAGGATTTGACAAAGGTGCGGCAACATTTATGGAGAGTCCGAGAAAAATAGCCTATAGGAGACTACCAAGAAAACCTTGTGCTTTCCAAGAAGACAAAAAAGTTAACCTTCACACACATCTTTCTGAGTGTCACAAGCAGATAGTTTAACTTAAAAAAGACTGAGCATTTCAGACTCTCCTAAAAGCAGAACTTTGGAGCACATCACCTGTCCACATGAGAAATCCTGGTACTGATCTGCTGACGCTTACTTTAAAGGAGGAGATTGCACTTGATAAATTTTACAGTGGATATAGTCATAACTCGTAAAAATAGACTAATTATTTGTAACAAAGTGATATAACAGATCCGATTGTACCAATGCAAGATTATAGCAACCAAAATGACGGTAGCACCTATGACAGGATGGATGATATAACAAACGACAATGATTCCAAAGATAAGCCAAAAACACACTCCTGATCGATTGAAACCTGAATCGATGAATAGACTATTGATGCAAATGTGAAGGAGACTATGTTCAATACAATATAACCCTTCGAGAATTTGCACTCATTATCTTCAAGTTACCTTTGGATTGCGTAAGCATTTAGATTTAAACAGTGTCATCGTCAACTTACATTGTTCAGATGGTGTCGTCCTTCTGCAGTCAAAATACTCACACGATCTAAGGCAAGATATAAGCCAACAATAGCAATCAACAGTGTTTTCAGAACTGGCATTAATGCCAGCATAAACAATTCTTGAATGTGCATAGTAAATATTCTTCTACCACCTCAGATATGTCCTCCTGCAGGGTCCACACGCATCGAAAATTAGGCAAAAAGCAACTTAGGATTGCATACGGTGCCTTCCAATAAGTATAAACTACATTTTGAAGACTGCTTTTCTGACCAGATCCTAGTTGCCTTTGTGCTAATCCATTGCCATCATGAATGTACATACTCTTGAAAGAAATGAATACTTCTAACTGACAAAACAGGACATTCAACGCAATGTGCTTTAAATAATGGGTTTTGGTTTTCAACGCTGATGTTGCATTATAAGGTTATCTAAAGGCAAATCAGTAAACTTGAAGAAATATGGTAAGCAGTAAGCTAAAACTTGCTAAACTACAATATAAGTGTATTGTTCTTTACATCGTCACTGTATATAACTTAAACACTAACCATACTTTAACTTATTACCCAAGAATTTCCCTGAGAGACCTCATCGAAGGTGCATTAAACTATAAACAATGAGTAAATATCGACAATGTTTTCCCTTTTCCTACAAGCAGAGGAAAGCACGTCCTTATTCTCAAGCTCGGATATGTTGAAAACATAAATTAAGTAATCAAAAGTTTGTTCTCTCAAACAACTTACACTTTTAGATGAGATGATCATACAATTTAATAGGATTCACCTGCAGAAACAAAGATCACAACGCTCATTTCAAGCTAATAATTCAAGCTTTTGAATGCACAATATCTTCACTCCCCTCTTGTACACCCCCCGAAATCAAATGCACGATTCTCCTTACTTTCACTTCATATAAACTTAGTGGCAGAGCTAGTGTATACTATACTTGTTCACTAGATCCAGTAGCTTTTCACTAGATAACTATTAATATTTAACTGTGAACGCAATTTTTATTGTATATTAGTTTGAGATCACTTATAGGAACTCATAAACTCTATATAAACTCCCTCTTATACGTACAAACATCAAGAAAGAAAATTTGCTTATACCATCAAGAGTATAACACAAGTACAACAACATACCCACTATATTCTCACAAAGTGGGGTTTAGGGAGGGTAGAATGTACGCAGTCCGTACCACTACCTCAGAGGTAAGGTAGAGAGGCTGTTTCCGATAGACCCTCGACTCAAAACAAGTTTCGAGAAAAGTCAATATAAACGCAACGGATAGGTAGTAATAAAACAACAGATAGTAAATAAAATCAAACTACCATAAGATAATACTACAATTGATCTATCTTATAACAACAAACGTCACCAAAACTGCAATAACAATACACTACACTCATAGCACAACGACTGCTAGTATGGACGAAAAAACAAAGCACTTCTAGCCATCCTACTAAATCTCTTCCCTAATTTGCTTCCTCCCCAACTTCCACTCAAGGTCATGTCCTCGGTAACTGCCCTATCATGTCTAATCACCTCACCTCCTCCAATCAACTTTTCCCTACAATCGAATCAATCAATTAACTATGCCTCAATGGCGAACTATGATCAACTATATATGGATCCTCCATATATATATATATATTTCAAAGAAATTAAAAATCAAGAATTTAGACTTTTGTAAATTGGATTATGAATGCAAATAAAAAAAAAACAAATAA
>JBDJHY010000078.1:4931369-4946504 GCA_039654485.1 Withania somnifera
AAATAATGTAGTATTTATAGGGAAAAAATTTTTTAGGGGTAGGGGGGGCTGAAAAACGGCTATATAGCCGTTATATAGCCGTTATCTAACGGCTATAACGGCTATTTTGTAAAAAAAAAAATTTTTTTTTTTAATTTTTACCGGACAGGGACGGGCCGGACCAGGACGGACCGGGACGGGATGAACCGGGACGGAAATCCCGTCCCGGTCCGGTTGCCCACCCTTAGTTAGACCAGTGCCTTCCAAAGTTAGATTTGATGGTCTGAAATTGATTTTAAGAAGGCTAAACTTTGTAAAGTATAGGAGTCCTAGAATGCGTATTTGAACACTTTTCCTTGCTTCACAAGGTTATAGAGGACAACTAGATAGAGCACCTATCCAGTTATTAAGGTCTGATGTTATTTTGACAAATTTGCGAGCAACATAATCTAAGGACCATAAGAATCCTTAACAACCCAATTGAGGACAACGAAACATATATTGATACGCTTGATTTACAAGAATGGCCTGGAAATTTAGCCCTGTTTGATTTATTCAAGTTTAACAAGAGTGGAATGAGGGATTTGTCTCCACCTAGTTGTGAAAAAGTGTGGTTTTCTTGATATTAAGATGTCAAGACCGACAAAAAATGCTATATGTGAAAGCAACTACTACTTTGATCATTCAATTAACTCAGCCTCCCACATCGAAGAGGTGGCCTGAGCCGGACGAAATCATCAGCAATTTCCTCTTAATCAATGTGGATGTTGGACCCAAGACCCGACCCAGATATTTCATGAAAATTTTGGAGTTGACTCTAAGCATGAAGAAAGATTTCTCATTCCTTAGCCGATTCTCCCCTCAAGAGCAAGGTCCAAAGGATGGGCCAGTTCTTTAACTAGGTAATTTTCTTATGAAATAGATCCAAAACCTGATCGCAGACTTATTTTGACAAACTCTTACGGCATTTCTGGACAAGTTTCCGGATTCCCGGATAACAAACCTAAAGGCTTTTTTCTTGATGAGATCGATATATAGTGACGATATTGATGATAGTGACGATTCTTTATACAAGTGACGATATCGATCGCGACCTTGATACAGAGCTGGAACTCCTAACTAGGATGACTGGGCTAACTGTGGATATAATGCCAGAAATAGACCGAATTTATATCACCCTTCCATTCGAATTAGCAAAAGTAATGTCTCCTTGCTTGATATGGATTCCCAACATTCATGATCAGGAAGCAACTACTGCTTTGATCATTCAATTACTCGAAGGATGAGCAGTTAGTAATATGCTGCAAATAAACTGCTAATACTATTTTCTTCAATTGGTAGTTTGCAGCAGTAAGCTTCCAACCATGATTGGAGGAACTCACTACAGAAAATGTAGCAAAAACAAAAATTCACAATCGTCCTGTAGACAGTTTTCCACAATCAATCACTTGCAGCACATTGTTTCTTGTTTTTGGTCCCTATAAAAAGGTAAAGAGCTGCAGTCACACAATTACAACAACAACAAACCCAGCACATTGCTACAAAGTGGGTAGAGTGTACGCAGTCCATACATACAACTACCTTGGAGGTGAAGTAGAGAGGTTGTTTCCGAAATACAAGCTACACAATTAAAATCCACAGAGAAATGTTCATCAAGTTGGCATCTTTCTGTACCACACTAATACAGAAAAGAAAATCATAGGAAGCTTCAGAAGAAATTAGATCGTGACCAGTTAAGATTCGCCAGCAACGCATTATATAAAACATCGCTCCATCTTTCTCTCTCGTTTTCAGAACTCCTCTCTCAGCAACTGTTCTGAGCATTCCATGCCATGGTGTTCAAAGTGGCCTTCAAAGATTGGAGATTTTAAAAGAAAATCCGGGAAATATACCACTTCTCGAATTCCTGAATTTTGCATCTCCCAAGAACAAAATAGTGAAGGCTGGAAAAGATATACCGTCATATTCAAGTTTGTTTAACACCAAGAGCATTTATAACATTAGCTGGAAGCTTACGCTCTTCAATGTCTTAAGGCTTTTGCAGCACATCTGCTAAGATGGAACATATTTGTTCTCTCATAGCATCCCTGTTATTCGTATCGAGTGTAAAAACTCTAGCACCTGGATGATTTTTCATCCTCGCAACTGCAAAAATCCAAAACCATGTTGATTTTTTGTTTCTTTTATGTACAAGAATGTTGGTTTATAAGTCCAACGCTCCTAATAAACAAAGAAGGTTCGGAGGTCAAAAGTAGAGAATAAAAGACAACAAAAAACTAATATAGAATATTTGTACAAAGTGACAAAGAAAAACGCATAAGTTGATTGTGCCAGTGATCAGGATAGCTCATGTAGGTACACCCATGTACTGGCAGAATTATTTAGCAACCATAGAGAGTTTTCATCCTTTGTTTCCAGTTTAAACCAAGAGAAATAGTAGAAGAAGCTCGGTTAGCATTTTCTGCAAAACCTTACATTACAACTAAGCTGTACGAACTCTTCATTTGTGGTGCCGCATCCATGTTGACACAACACTGACACTAGTATCGGCATAGGATACATGCCAGATCTGGTCAATCAACATAAGGTATTTTGACCACGAACTACGGAAAATTTAGTCATGATTTGGCATCTTGATTACTCAAGACAGAAGCTACCGTAGGTTTCTAGAAACTACCTATAACTTGAGAAAAGATTGAGTTACTACATTCTAAAAGCTACATATAAGTTTTTCACATAAGGTCTCATAATTTAGGCATATTTTTATAGCTCTATTTTTAGATATAGGAAGTCCCACACCCGTATCCATATACTTGATACTTAGATCCCTCCCCCCGAATCTTAAAACTTAGATCATGAAGGATCCAAGTATCGAATACCCGCACCCAAGTCCGAACAACTTAACATTACTCTAAACCTTGCCAAGTATCGAATACCCGCACCCAAGTCCGAACAACTTAACATTACTCTAAACCTTGCATAAAATCTACATGGCCCATATACCATTCTACATTAGAAGATAATTTTTCAACAAATCCCTACTACCTAGATACTTGGCTACCAATGTGATTGATTTTGGATTTGGCATGTAGGATTACCAGTGTGATAACAACAAAATTAAGGTCCAGCTTCCACAAAGGCAAAACATACAGATAGAGGGGGTTTTGTCTACAGTGATGAAGACATGTCACACTATTATCTCTCTTCCAAAAAAAGAACAGAGATCAACTTGCATGCCAACCTTGTTCTAAGTAATCATTTGCAACATATATATATATATAGGATAATACCTCCAGGTATATCTCGGCCTGCTTTTGTAATGGGGATAGTAGCCAAGAGTGGAATATTAGATTGAAGGACCTTTAGTACAGCTGGAAAGAATGAGGAACTAAAGAGCTCCATCTTCCCAATTTCATCGATGATGAAGAGATCAGTATCTTCCCTTACCTAACGAAATTATGAACCATCAAAATGGAAATAATGACGTATTGCAGATCAGAAATTCTTCTATGTATGTGATAAAGTAAAGATGAGACAAAGTGAACGTTTTATAATGTGCAATCACTATTAGTTATTAAAGAAGAGCCATGAACAAAGTTATCCTCAAAGCAAAGGACAGTAATATCAGGGTAAAAGGCAGTAAAATCCTGCTGAAAGAACTCAAACAACCTGCAACTCTGGCAATGCCAACGACTCAAATGATGCAACATCTACCCTGTATCTTCCCACGGTGGGCCATCTGTGAGACTGCAGGCTGCATGGCTAAAAATGTTTCAGCAAAACTGAAAGCATAACATCAAAATCATGCAATTATAGATTGGTAACTAGTCAGACAATTTAACATATAGCTTGACTAAGCTAAAAACAACCTAAATATATAACTAATAGCTTTTGACTTTTTGTATCACTTCATAGAAAATAACTCAACCATAATGACCCATACTGCATATTATGATCCAAAGAGTATGTTATCAGAACTATCGACTTGTTTCAAATTTGACATCATTCATCAGAGAGAAATTGAACGGGTAAATATATAACTAATTATTCAGTCTTCTCATTTCTCCCATAACTAAAAACAACAGCTACAACAACAACAACAACAACAACAACAACAAAAACAAAAACAGCATACACAGTGTAATCCCACAAGTAGGATCTGGAGAGGGTAGAGTATCCGCAGACCTTAGCCCTACCTCGTGGATGTAGAGATTGTTTCCAAAACACCCTTGGCTCAAGTGCTTCAAATCAAAATAGTTATTAACAAGGAAATACGACAATGAAGAAAACATGGCAACTAGTACTGGAAGCAATTCAAAGCATACAGAAAATGAGCAGTAACAATGTCATAAGGTAACAGATATCAAAAAGCAAGAAGTACAAGAAAAACAACAGATGCAACAATAGAGGAACTAGACTGAACACAAATCTCCATTCATAAAATTCCTGTGGAATAATGCGATAACAGGCGAGAATTTCTTCATGCAGTATATGCAAATTGTTAATATCAAAGAGATACATTCTCAAAAGATAATATCAAAGAGCCAATCTCTTTCACCGGCAGAAACAACAAAATGCGTTGAGACATAATTAATGAGGATCTCACTACCATTTCCCCAAATAAATGCATTTCGAGATAACTTGATGGAGAAAAAGTTTCTAGAACAAGTACCACAAGATGACGGGGCGAACCACATTTCATATGCAAATAACATCTTCACAAGGTCAATGATCACGTGAATTTCTGGGACTTTGTGATGTTGAAGATGGTTTTAGAGAATAGTGGATAAAGTTTTGTATCTCAAAGGTGAGGTTCTCAGTCCTAGTCAATGGCAGCCCATGTGGTTTTGCAACAACTGCAGAAGGTTGAGGCAGGGACTCAATATCTCTCTTGTTGTTCATATTGATGATGGACAAAGAAGTGGCAGAAGGCTCTTTGAGGTTCTACACCGCAAGTGTTAGAAGTAATGATAAGTTGGACTCTGTCTCTTGCTTGCAGATGACAGCCTGATATTTTGAAAATATTGCAATGCGGAGGTACTCCAATTATCCTACCTGAGACAATTCCTAATGTGGTTCCAAGTAGTTTCGAGGCTGAAAAATCAATCTAAAGATAGTGTGAGATTGTACGAATGTGAGAAGCAGACTAGAGATTCAGCAGTTAGCACTGGTGTTCCACCACAAGACGAGCACTTCCAACAACTTATCTGGGTCTACCGCTAGGAGCATCAAACAGGGTCCCTATAGTCTAGAATAAGTGATTGAAAGAATCGGACGGGGTGGGTTTACTTCTGGGCATGCTTTGTTTGCTTAGAGACTAGAGGGTAAAAAGCTATTTGACCGAAGTGGTTAAGGAATTCTTGATCAAGAGTACACTAACAAGTATCCCAACTTTTTACATGTTCTTACTCACACAGACAAGTGTAACCTAAAAATTGGAAGAACTTCAGACATCAGGCAAGTAACAAGTGGAAACTTAGAAATAAGGACCACGCATTATGGTGGAAGGTGGAGGATTGAGAACAACACTTTAATATATGGACAGGTGCTACAGAGGAGCACCATGAAGGGAAGAACACAATGTATACTTGAACATTCAGAAGCATATGTAAAGCCTGGAAAGTAGTCCCCTAATAATTATGTACATACAGGGACAAAGGAATATGAGAGCCTATTTGTTTCTTTCTTATAGTGGTACTGTTCAGACAAATTTATGAGGACCACTATTCCACCGGATACCTCCTACCTCCCACCAACCGAAGTACCCAGTAACTTACCTGCTTAGACAGCTGGAAAGATTTCACATATTTTTTGTCTGTGCTAGAATTTGAACCCTTGTCTCCAAGATTTGCACTCACTTCATTGACTACTAAATACACCCTTGGGTACAGGCCGTGCAGGAATATGAGAGCTTTTGGAGAGGTGAATTATGGCTTTATACAAATTAGAATATGCCTTCAATTTTTTACTCACTTCTGGACACTGATGAGATTCATGCTAGTACGCGTTATTAAGAAACCATTTAAGTTCTCCATTTGTTTCTATACTTTTTCATTTTCTCATACAGGTTTTCCCCAAAACATCACTAAATTATTAATCATCATCAGAATGTACTAAAAATATTATATTTCAAAAACTCAACTTGGTATCAAACAGAGTTTTCTTTATTTCATCCTCTACTGATCACCTCCCCACAAACTTCCCTTGGTCATTTGAATAACTCTTCCAACATCAAAGGTTTTACCAATTGAATTACCTCCCCAAACTACCTCAGGGAAAGGTTTTCTCGCCATATTAAAAAGGTATTAACTCATTTTTTCACTTCACTGAAAAGTCAATACCTCATTTTCTTGGTGGATGGTTCCATTCCATGCCAATCACCCACTTGCGATGAGTATTTATGGATTCAGTGTAGCATTATCACTCTTAACTGGATTAACACTAGTCTCTTGCCCTTTGTTATTGACTACCCTGTGAAACCTCCAAACAATTGGAAAACCTGTCACAGAAGATTTTGTGACTCGAACTGTGAAAGGATCACCTCTCTCATGTCATACTTTCATTTCTGGGCTTAATGCCATTGGACAGCTATCATTTGTAATCTGGCGGCCTCTATTGTAAACTGACTAAGCACATATCAATACAACCTCGTAATACTTCTCTCCTCAAACTGCTTATTAGAATATACGGCAAAAAAGGGACCTTTTGTGTCCTCTCAAAGTACTCTTTTTACAGTCCCTTATCCTAGGTTCAAATGGCAGAAGGAATTATTGGCAGTATTCTCCTAATGCTTCTTCTCCCTTTTCTTTGCCATTGGTTCGCTTCGCAAGGACATGCTCAACTTTCTAGTGATGTGTTCTCTTCGGTTTCCTATTGTAATCATTATTTCAACTTCTTCTTAAATCGACTAGGGTGTTATCATTGTTATTACGGTTGGAGCAATTGTTGTTTAATCGACTAGTGGTAATCATTACACCACCCCTCTTCACACAAATGCCTAACTTGGTTCAACAGCCAGTATTTCTATATCTCTACCTTGTGTCAGACACTTCTCTTGAAAAAATTTGAAGTATCACAACCCAGTGTAATCCCACAAGTTAGTCTGGGAAGGGTAAGATGTACGCAGACCTTACCCCTACCTTTGTGGGATAAAGAGGTTGCTTCTAATGTACCTCAATTCAAAAGATAAGTGTCGGAAGCAAAGTAGCAAAAAAGATTTCCTCGAGAAAATATTTAAAGTCTATTGAGCTTATAGAAACACAATGGTTGTTCACCAATACACTTAAAAGTTAAAATACCAAAACAAATAGAGGGAAAAAAGAAGGTTTCACCTCAAGATTTTGTTAGAAGCAAGAAGCCCTTTTCGTCCATCAAGTGTCACGACCTCAAATCCAATCCTCTCAGTTCCTTCTCTAAACTCACCTTTACCAAAATCAGATATAAGAATTAGAATTTCCCATGAGCAGGCTAGCAATTGAAGTTTACGAGTTCCGGATTCTAATGCATTTACATGATTTAAAATTAGTAATTTTCATATAAATAGATTTTTAATACTAACAAAAACTACTAAGTTTAGCCTCCAACAAACCCCAGTTATGGAAACAACCTCTCTACCTACACCTACACCTTCACTAGGTAGGGGTAAGATATGTATATACTATCCCGCATATTGAATACCTTTATGTTGTCCTTGTAACCATAGTTACTGAGTTTTTACCCTCTCCAGACCCCCCCCCCCAAGCTTCTCTACCAATCCACCAGGGAGGGGTGAAGTTTCCATAAATTTTACCCTCCTAATACCTAACATATGAAATTACACTGAGTATGTTGTTACCAAAGCTATTGAGTTTACCCTCTCTAGACCCCCTCTTCTCATACGAAAACAGTTTCTCTACCTATCCACCAAGTAGGGGTAAAGTTTCCGTACACTTTACCCTCCCAATACCCCACACATGAAATAATACTGAGTATGTTTTTATTGTAACCAAAGCTCCTTAGTTTACCCTCCTAGACCCCCGCATATAGAAACAGTCTCTCTAGCTCTCCACCCGGTAAAGATAAAATCTGCATACACTTTACACTCTTCAAATATTAGAAAATTTATTGAGGGTATTCAAGATTTAATATGATACATACAACAGTATACTCAATATATTCCTACAAAATGGGGTTTGAGGCAGATAGAGTGTATCTCAGAGGTGAGGTAAAGAGGCTATTTTGGAAAGATCCTCAACTCAAGGAAAAATAGTCTAGAAAAAGGACATAATACAATAAAACAGAACAATATATAGTAATAAGACAATAGATAGTAGCATAAACAAGACTATCACAAAATAATACTACATTCGATCTACCCGAAATATATAAATCCCACCAAAACTCCAAGAACAAGACACTACAAGTGAAATATTACGACTCCAAGTACACATAGCAAAACAAAGCAACCTACCTACTAGCAAGAACGAGCTTCATCCTACTAACATTCTACACTAATACGCGTCCTCCACACCTATATTATATGATAAATATGAAGAAAAAGTTGATTTATATACTTAGTAGTACAATTTTTTACCAAGGGTGTTAGGACTGTCTACCCTTCACTATATATGGTTACGCTACTGACCGCATATAAAATTACACTAAATATGTTATTACTGTTGTAACTAAAACAACTAGACCTCAAAAGAGCACAAGGGATAGAAAAATGTATACATACTAGTGTAGAAACCTTGAACTTTCAAGTTAGGATTTGAATTTCTCAGTGTTTCAAGTACTCTCACTATCAATGTTGTTTTACCAACACCCTGCCAAAAAAAATAAATAAATGAATTTAAAATAAATTTAAAAAATAAATAAAATAATTAAATATAAGAGCATACAGCAGGGCCAGTGACAAGGAAGCATTTTCCAGTAGCTGCTGCCATTTTTTTTTTTTTTTGCCGGAGTTTGTTTTTTCTCTCACCGGTAAATTAATGGTTCAGGTATGAGAAAATAACAAAAATGGCTTTTTATATTTGGGATAGGTTCAAATTAGTTCATTAGATTATAATTTTTGAACAGTTTTGATGTTTTCAATTTTTACTAAAATGGGTATTTTGGCTTTGGGCCAATGTTATGTTGGAGAGATGGAGGGATTATTTATATGGAGTAAAATTAGCCCAATGGATGGGTTGCCCACACAAGTATAGACCCGACCAGTCAAAGAAATGCAAAGCGCAAGTTCGAACAAGGGAGGTAAGCGCCTGAGATAGTAAAGGTGCTGGAGTTCAACAATAGACAACAACCGAGAGAACAAGAGGATAAGGTGTCAAAAATGTCAGTTATCCTCAATGATGCCGTGTCTGAAGGACAGGGTGTGCTTCTAACAATTTCAAGATAAGTAGCAACTTCTCATTGGCCAAAAGACAATGCTATTACCTTATAAATCCTATCTCCCATTTTAAAGGATCTTTTCCTGCTCCTCCTTATCCCTTCAGTAAAAAAACGTCCATATGCATAAGTATTTTTGTATTTACATAGTAATGATTTAAGTTGGACACTCGTAGTGATTCACTAATAAAACTGAGATCTCATCTACGCTCTAAAATGAGATCCTAATGTTTACATGTTTGATTTATTTAATTGCCTATTCGCATAATTTGATAGTTTCTATCATTAACACAAAATTTAAGAGTTGTCAACGGTATCTCTGAAGAAATTGCTTTTGACTCAGGTACAAACTCTTAACTGCACAAAACTTTTTAATGCTTCTATCTAAAATAATTTCAGAAGTGTCTCCTACATGTGAAAGTTTTGTAATCAACTTGCTCCCTATTTTTTTCTACAATAATTAATGAAATGAGAATATAATTTATATAGAGTGTGGTCGGTATAGAAAAATATTCTTTCTAAGATAAAAAGTAGTTTACTAAATGTCAATTCACACCAACTATGTCATCTTCACTCCATCCCCACCATACTTTATGTAGATTATAACAAATAGTATGTTTTCTTTTTTAATTAAAAAAAGCATTTTGAAAGAAGAACACACCCATGATATCAGAAATACTTGCTGGTGTGATAATTATGTTTCCGATTTGCTTGTGTTTTTCTTTGGTTACGTCTTTCTCGTGTTGCGGAAATGATAAAAGCAAGAATTCTTGTTTTTTGAAAAGGTAATATTATTGTAATTTAATACACCTTATATATAATCATCCTCCCATACTTCAAACCCTACTTATATGGTACTTTTACAGTTCTCGATGCTATGGCATTTTCTACTGATGCCATCTTATGAAAACCATGTCTTAACAAACAGAGTTATAATGACAGTACATAACAAGAACCAGCTGACCAAGTGCAAAACTGATAATTAACTCTTCAATTCCAAGGTCAGTAGATTTTCTTCAAAGATACAAACCCCATATTAAGCACAGCAATGATACATAAAATGAGACCTAAACAGCTTTTGTATAACGAAAAAAGATACAAGACTAGAAAAAACTTAATGACAGACTAAATGAGCTGGTAGTGGAATCTCAATCGATTAACTTATCTTGAACCATAATTTTTCCAAGCAGACAATTTTTAGAAACAGCAATATCTAACCTTTTTTACACTTGCCTAAAAGGTGGGGTCCATGATATTGAATAGGACAACTTGAAATCCGAAACCACTTTATCCAAATTCACAGATTATTCACATTTTGTATCTATAGAAAGAGATGACATCTGGTGCCAGTATCTGCCCGTAGAAAAGATATTTGGACCAGAGTCGCATCTGAAAACACCACCATGAAAGATATTTTTACCAACAAGCTACAACTATAGCGTAACAGATTGCATACTAGGGCCAAGAAGGATAATTGCCAAAAAGAGCTGATTATCATTAACCAACACCAGCATCAGAATAAAAAGTACATTAGCCACTGAGCATTCAAGACAGCTCTCCCCCTAAATCATCTTTTTTTTTCCATACCTAAGAAACCCCAAAGTTTAACAAAAAGAGCATATATTTAACTGGGAAAACTAAAAAGTCATAGAGAGAAATATCTAAAGATATTACACAGCTTCCCACCAATTTCCTCCTCCACTAGCACTTCCTCCTTCAGTCATCATCCTCCTCTTCCTGTGATATCAACAAAACAAACTTTAATGACTAATACAAGGCTCGTGTTATTAACCGATCTATCAGGTAATAGAACATCCAATCACAAACCTCATCACTTCCGTCTTCCTCATCAACCTCAGACTTCGACTTGTCAGATTCCTCTTCATCGTCAGCCTCACCAGCCTATGTACAGCAGATGAAACAAGTCTTCGTTGGAACCAACAATAACACTAACAAAAAAACAATGGCATAAACACTTCAGTCTTTTTACCTGTCGCTTGTTATAAGTATCCATAAGTTTTTCATACTCAGCTTTCCTTTTCTCAGCTTTAGCTATGTAAGGAGCTTTCTCCTGCATTTATACAACATTCAATGTTAATAAGAATGATTAAATCAGCCTACACCAAAATCAAATTTATAAACAGAACTTCGTTAATAGCTGAAAAATAGATACTTACAGCATCACTCAAGTGTTTCCACTTGTCTCCACCAGCTTTGCCAACCTAAATATCCATTCATCGGAGAAAAAGCTTTATCAAAAACTTAGGTAAAACGAAAAAAAGTATCATAACATTGGATCCATCAAGGAAAAGATACTCACAGCGGCAACGGATTTGTTGTTTGGGTGTTTTTCCTTGTATTGCTTCCTGAAGTCCTCCCTTCATACACCAAATCACAAAAACACACCATTAGAATCAGGATTCCCTAAAGTAAAAAAAGTCAATAAAAACCAATGAACAAAGTTGAGCTGTGTACATGAAAACGAAGAAAGCACTAGCTGGCCTCTTGGGCTTGTTTGGGTCCTTGGCAGCATTCTTCTCCTTTTTGGTCTGAGCAGCACTCTTCTTCACTCCAAGCCTGTTATAGTTCAGTAAAATCACATCAAAATCCAAAACAATTCCCAAATAATCTCACACATATACACCAAACATTTATATCTAAAAATCTCAATAGAATCAACAAAATTATCTACTCATAAAACCTAAAAACTTAATCTATTCATTTATACTCAAACAATTCCATCAAATTAAAATGAAGATCAGGAAACAAATCAAAATCCAGCATAATCTCATATACACACCAACAAACTTTTATACCTAAAAATCAACAAAATCATCTACTCATAAAACCAAAACTTTGATCTGTTCATTTAAGCTAGTAACCAATTCCATCAAAATATAAATGAAGATCCAGGAACAAATCAAAATCCAGCATAATCTCATATATATACTGACAAACTTGTATACCTAAAAATCTAAAATCAACAAAATCATCTACTAATAAACCCTAAAGGTTTGATCTATTCATTTAAGCTCATAAAAAATTCATCAAAACTTAGATGAAGATCCAATAACAAATCAAAATCCAGTATAATCTCACATATATGCCAACAAACTTAAATGCCTAAAAATATCAATAAAATCAACAAATCATCTACTCATAAAACCTAGAGATTACGTCACATCATTTATACTCATAAACAATTTTTCAAAAATTAAATGAAGATCCAAAAACAAAACATAACATATGAATGCTCAAAAAAAAAGGAAAGAAACAGATTGAGAGATTAAAATTTGTATTAATCTGCCAAAATCACTATAACTTACAAATAAAACATCGATTCAAAAAAAAAAAAAAAACATAAAACACTGCACATGTATTTAATAACCTGAACCGTTTGCTAAAAGTACCACATGCACAATCATTTCATGCTCATTAAAAATCTTCAAAAACAAACGGCAGATTCAAAACAGGTCCTCTATCAAATGAATTATACATCTTTTTCTAAAAATCACACATTCAAATTATGGACAAATCATTTCACCTCAATCGCAGATCTAATACTAAAAAGGGATATGCGCATATGTTAGCAGTTCTGCCGATACATTTACCTCAACGCAAAACACAGAAAAAAAAAAAGATATGCGCCAACGGTATTAACTTTGATTTACCTCAACCCAAAAGAAAAATCACAAAGGATAGATATACGCCAACTTTATCAGCTTCGACTAGCTCAGCTCAAAAAATAAAAATATAATTTAAAAAAACACAGACAAGATATTGACGCACCCGTTATTAGGTCCGATTTACCTCAAAGTAAAAACACAACAAAAAAAAATCACTAATGAGAGAAACATACGCACTTGTTATCAGCTTTCCCCTTCGATTTACCTCCCTTCATGATGAGAAAACCTACAATCAAAAACCAAAGTACGTTCAAAACCAGCAGAAAACGACGATACACCACCGCATATGAGCCCGTAATTTACCTGAAAACCTGCAAAACAAAAACACAAAACCGGTAAATATCAATTTAAAATCAGCAAAAACAAATATAACACAGCCATAAAACACCAAAAACAGGTTCAAAAAAGCATCGCCGCCGTAGGGTTACCTATTAGGGTTGAGAGAGAGAGAAAGCAACAAAGAGTTTCGTTTTGCCCTTTGGTGAATTTGTGTTTGTATTGTGTGTGTTGTTGTGAAGAGATAAGAAGGGGCTTTGAGGGTGTGTGTTAGGGACTCAAAAGAAAATTATGTGATTTGTTCCAAGTGTTAAAATTTTGAAAAATGAAATATTTGAAGTCCGGTATTGGGGTTTTAGGCGGGATTTCAATAAAATATTTGAAGTCCGGTTTTGGTTTTTTGCCATGTCATCGATCCACGTGAATGAAATACCTCAATTCTATTGGTTATTAGCTTTTCTTTGTTATTGCTCTTGGGTTTGTGCTTTTGCTGTGTTTGTTTGAGGAAGGATTATGACCGTTGGATTCTCTAGTGGAGGGAGAATCAGGACACGTGAAAGTATCTGGTGAGTTAAGGGTAGTTTTGTAATTTGAGGTCGCGCGGGTAGTGGTTTTGAGGAGAAATGACGATTTTAGCCTTAATTGTGTAATGAAGGAGAAGTAAAGGGGCTGTTGTGAAATTAAAAAAGAGGTATCGATAAAGATGGGAATAGGATATACGTGGATAGTGGGTGGTAGGGTTAATTTAGTCATTTTACATTAGCTTAACAAAAATATCCTCTTTCCATTATTTTTTCCTTTTTCTTTTTTTGTTAAATTAAAGTATGTGATTAGCTAAATAATCATTATTCTAGTATGATTAAATATATAGTAAGTTATTTATCAAAAATTGCACACCGGAATTAGTTTGAAATCCTAAATCTAGGTTTAGCTACTCATAATACAACAACATATCAGTACATTCCCACAATATGGATTTAAAGAAGGTAAAATGTACGAAGTTTGTACCACTCAGTCAGACAAATAACAATAGATGCAAAAGATATTACCAAATAATAGTACATTCAGACTATAAGAAGCAACATAGGCATAATATAATGAAAAGGAATAATGCAAATTAAAAAGCAACAAATAATAATAAATGTAAAGCTATTACCAAATAATAGTACACTCAAACTACAACAAGCAACAGACTTTCCTAAAGCTGTGGGAGCCGGACACTACCCAAGGTAGTATACTATGATTCCTAATATGGATTAAACAAACCTATTTTACTAACACAAATTAATCCCAACTTACTAATTTTTTATATTAATACTTATCTTTTACAGCTTCCTATTTAGAGTTATATACTCGTAATAATAAGACAAGAAAAGAGAGATCATACACAAAATAAATATAATTATATTACAAAATGAAAATAAACTACAAACTCAATTACTTTTTACTAGTTCCTGTTCAAAATAGTAAATTAGAGCTTTCTACACTTTGAACAAAAATAAGAATAGATAAAAACAAAAACTTAGAACTTTTATTTATAGTCCATCATAAACTTGGATAAATTCTAAGATTTAGCTATTAGGGTTTGATTCGTGAAGCCTAATAGTTATTAGGCCTATATCTTTGTTGTAATGTATTATATAAATGCATAACTAAGATAGTATGTACTTAGCAAATAATCAAAGTTGCATTTGTGCAGGGAAGGTTTATGATGCATACTATCTTGAATTGTCATGATATATTCAGACATTGTAGAGTACAGATACTCTGGCTCTGGCCCAATTCCTTTGGGCCTGAAGAGAATAGACTCATGTTGGGCCTGAAA
>JBDJHY010000078.1:5018939-5030056 GCA_039654485.1 Withania somnifera
ACAGTTTCTTGATCTTTTAGATGCTCTCAGTTTTCTGAGAGTACTGAGAACAAAGATTGTTTTTTTCCTGTTTTAGTAGTTTTTTTGATTCTTGATCTTTGGTGGGTGCTTTGATTCTTGAAAAGAAAAAAATGTCTGTTTCTATTGAGAACAATGCTACTATGATTAAACAGGCAAATGATCAAGGTAAATGTAGCTCAAAGATTTAATCTTGTTTAATATTTTTGGATTAAAATTAGCTAAGAATATTAGTTATCAGTTTCTGGAAGATGGGTTTTTTGAAAGTTTCTTGCTTTTTCAGCAATGTAGCTCCAAGATTCAATCTTTTCTTTTTATTTTTTTAATCATTTTTTTTGGGGTTTGCTTTAAATCATCTAAGAAGTTGATTTCCAGTTTTCTGAAGATGGTTTTTTTGAAAAGTTTTCATAAATGCAGCTCAAAGATTCAATTCTTATTTTTTTGAATCTTTTCCTTTTTTTTATTGAGTGGGGGTGTGGTGGGGGAGTATCTTCCCGAAACAGCCTCTCTACCATTCCCATACCTCACTTGTGGGATTTCACTAGGTATGTTGTTGTGGGGATTTATGAGAAACAACGTCTCTACCTGCCTGAGTTACTGATAAGGTCTACTTACACTCTATCCTCCCATATCTCACTTTTGGGATTTCATTGGATACGTTGTTGGGGGAAGGGGGCGTGGGGGTTTAAGACCTTGAAATCAGCTAATAATTTTGTATATCAGTTTTTGGAGGATGGGGTTTTTGAAAAGTTTTTTCCTTTGTCAGAAATGTAGCTCAAAGATTTGATCTTTTTTTATTTTTCCATTAAGAGCTTAAAATCAGCTAAGAATTTGATTTATCAGTTTCTTGAAGATGGTTTTTTTTTTTTTTTTTGAAAAGTGTCTTTCTTTTTCAGAAATAGGATACAGAAAATTTGGAGTGGATACGAGGAACAATCGAAGAGCGTTGAATGTGATTAATCAGAATTTTGTTGGAGCGAATCAATACCCTTGTGTTGTTAACAAGAGAGTATTATCTGAGTAAATTTCCATCTCCAATCTTTAGATTTTTCACATTTTTTTGATGTTTTTTATTTGGGTGGGGGTGGGGGGTTTCATTTTAGTTGTGCTTGAGAGGATTTGGTTATTTTCTTGATCTTTCAGAGCTAATGGGATCTGCAACAAGAATCCTGCTATTCCAGCTCATAGACCAATCACAAGGTTAGATATATATAGTTGGATTCAATATGTGGAATGGTCTCGTTTATCCTTCCATACTCGTAGTCATAGTATTACTGTTGTAGGTTCTTGTTCCTTCTATCTCTGTTACTATTTATTGTCCCTTCTAATTCGTTTATGGTAATATTTTGTTATAGGTAATGTTCCTTTTTCAGTATGCTTTGTCATGCCTTGTGTAGTGTTTTGTCTTGGTTTCTTCACTTTTGTTATTTTCTTGAGTCGATGATCTATTGGAAACAACCTCTCTATCCTCCCCAGACCCTAATTGTGAGATTACACTGGTTTGTTGTTGTTATTTGAGGACCATTTTCTTGGAATCTGACATGCAAATGGAAATTTTTTGAATGAAGGAAATTTGCTGCACAAATTGCTAGCTCACAACAGTATTATCCTGAGGTACTATTCACAAGTCTTTTCCACATTCATGGATTAATGAAAATGGATTCTTGAATTATTGAGGTTTCATTTGCAGCTTAAATAGTGTTAGAGGCAATGGCGTAGCCAGAATTTCAATTTTATGGGTTCTAGATTTTAGAAGGATGACCTCAAATGCTACTAATCAGGTTCTAAGTTTAATATGTCTACGTATTTAATGTATTTCTGTACCTCCACGATGTCTAACAGGAAACCAAGAAACCAAAATTAGCAGCTGAAAGTTTTAGTGTGTGGGAGGATGTACCTATAATAGACGTGGATGAATATGAAGCAGAAAAAGACGAACCATTTCCAATGTCTTTGGAACAAACTGAGACATTGTCACACGACAAGAAGACTCAAATGGTAAAAGAAAATTTTTGAGTGATCAGTGAGCTGACTTTTGGGCCTTTTGGCAAATATCTTGGGATTTTAGATAGCTAATGTTCATAAATTTTCTCAGGAGACTGAGATGGAGGATATATTTGAGGAGACAGCGATAGATATTGACAGTGATGACATAAAGAACCCACTTGCAGTTGTTGATTATGTGGAAGATCTGTATGCTTACCACTCAAAAATGGAAGTAAGTCCAACTGACTAACATCTTAGTACCTTAAAGACTTTCACAACTTCACCAATGTGAATTTGATATATAGTCAAGGGCGAATCTACATTATCCAAAGGGTTTCAAAATGAATTCCCTTGGTCTAGAAGTTATATTGTATTGTATAAATAGAGTAAAAACAATCTTTCTGTATATTTGTATTTGTTGAATTCCATCACCGTAAAGGGAAGTTTCTAATGTAGAAATAAAGGGGTTCAATTGAATTCCCTTTTTGAGAAATTTATATTGTGCAAATAGGATAAGAAACAGTCCTTTTGTATACAGATTAACTTGTTGAATTTCATTGTCGTAAGTGAAGTGTAGACTTCCTAAGGCCATCAAGTCTTGGTGATATATAGTATATTTTAGACTTGATGGCCTTCCTCATTAGCTGGAGTTCAAAGTTGGATCAGATCACTGGAAAGTAGTAGTTTAAAGTATTAATTTTGTAAATTTAAATGGTTTTGTCAGTGTTTTAAGTATAAAGAATCTGGTTCCGGATGAAAAAGGATGTGGTTTCTGATGCACATGTTTGATCAAAGTATAAACATATTTTGATTTGATAAGTTCAAATGTGGTTTTGTCAGTTTTAAGTATAAATAATTTGGTTCCTGATGAAAAAGAATGTGGTTTGTTCTTCACATTTGACTAAATAATGATCACTGTATTCAGGTCTGCAGCCGTATCTCACCAGACTATATGGCACAACAGTTTGATGTGAACGAGAGGATGAGATCTATACTAATAGACTGGCTAATTGAGGTACTTAAAGTTTTTCTCTCAATGGGAATTATTAGGAAAGAAAGCAAAATTTAAGTTATTAATTGTGCTCGTCCTGAACGAACAGGTACATCACAAGTTTGATCTCAGGGAAGAGACGTTATTCCTAACCGTTAACTTGATAGACAGGTTTTTGGAGAAGCAATCTGTTGTGAGAAAGAAGCTGCAGCTTGTTGGGCTGGTTGCCACGCTACTCGCATGTAAATATGAGGAGGTTACTCTGCCGGTGGTGGATGATTTGGTGTTTATTTCAGATAAAGCATACGCAAGGAAGGAGGTTCTTCAAATGGTAGCTAATGATATTTCTATCGATGTCAACTATTTACTGCATTTTCAACTATTACTAAAGATGTCATGTCATATTCCTGCAGGAAAAATTGATGCTCAACACACTCCAGTTTAATATGTCCGTTCCAACTCCATATGTTTTTATGAGGAGATTTCTCAAGGCTGCTCAATCGGATCGAAAGGTTAGTTACAGAGTCTTTGTGTTCTTGATATTCTTGATATTTTACATTCTCTAACTTGTGTGTGTACTCCTTTTATACAACAGCTTGAGCTACTTTCGTTCTTCTTGATCGAGCTTTGCCTCGTGGAATATGAAATGCTTAAATTCCCACCGTCCTTTATGGCTGCTGCTGCAATCTTTACAGCTCAGTGCACACTTTACGGTGTTAAACAATGGAGCAAGACTTGTGAATTGCATACGAAATACTCAGAAGATCAACTTCTGTAAGTAAACTTAAACCTCCACACTGTGTGATGATCGTAACCAGTTTCTTTCTTGAGCTTGCTCTAATTTAACTTTTTCTTTCATGCTTTTTAGGGAGTGCTCGAGATTGATCGTGGGGTTCCACGAAAAGGCAGCAACAGGGAAACTAACAGGAGTACATAGAAAGTACAACACGTTTAAATTTGGTTATGCTGCAAAATGTGAGCCGGCTCATTTTCTTCTCGAGCAAACCCAATGAGAGGACGAACATGTATAGTTTCTACAAACTTTATGTGACAGCTGTAATCGAATTGATCTGATAATTACATGGGGGGTGGGGTTTAATGGAGTTACAGAACTTAAAATAACTCAGCAACTGCTGTTGCCCCGGGGAATCTGACTACTTGTCCTAGATTAGCTTGAACTCATTGCCAACAGCTTTGGGTTGTTTCACTGTGTTGAACAGTTTTAAACATACCTACCTGAATTGTAACTTTCTCTTTTTACAACAGTAATAAAAAATCTTTAGTAAATTATTCATCCAGAGCATTTTTATGTTGTGGCTTTGATCAAGCAACTTGTATCAACAATCCTGAAGATTTTTGCTTTACCATTGTGGAAGTACACTGTGATGATCCAAAGAAACGTGTGGTTTCCGAACCCGTTGAGATGGCCGAAGAATTTTGTTGTCTCGATTTTGCTAGTCCTTGAAAACAGTGTAGTGACGGATAATTCAGAATCAGAATAGGGTCCAATGCTGGGGACGACAAATCAATAGGAAATGCGTTCCATTTTACCATTGTGGAAGTATGCTATGATGATCCGGAGAAACGTGTGATTTCTGAACCCATTGAGACTACCGAAGAATTTTTGTTGTTTCGATTTTGCTAGTACTTGGAAACAACGTTGTGACAAATAATTCAGAATTAGAATAGGTCCAATGCAGGGGACAAATCAATAGGAAATGCTATTTGCTTTATAAGAATAAGAAAGAACTTCTATGAAGTGAAAGAGTTGGATTGAGAATGAAAGATGATGGATGCACTTATTTATTTATGTGTTATTAAACCAATGGATGCAGTACATGTGTATGAGGTAAAAAGCGGCTTAGGGTATTTAGGATCGAGCCTCATTGGACCGAACACAAGTAAAGCCAGCTCAAGGCTTCGCCTTCTCGGGAAGACATCAACACAACTGGTAAAATTACGAATTAAAGGACATCATGGTATCGGATAAACGAGAGGAAAGTGTGTTAGGAATTTCAATGAGTGCCAACTGCCCTCGACAACACCCGATCCGTCACAAGCTAAAGGACAAGGTGTGCTCCAATAGCTTCAAGACAAGTGGTAATCTCTCATTGACTAGAGAAAAGCCCCGATACCCCATAATAGGCACCCTCTCTTCACTCTCATCACTCCTAAAATTCAAAAAGTAACACTAGTTTGTATTTTTGTCCAAACAAAACTCCAAATTTTAAGTACATTTTCAACTCAAAAATAATTACTATTTTTCTTTTTTATTTCAATACTTTTTAATTTTATGTCTAAAAAAATTTAACTCTCGTTTGTATTTTTGTCTAAATAAAATTTAATTTTTAAATATATTTTCAACTTAAACATAATTCAATTTTTCTTTCTTTTTTTCAATATTTTTATTGTTATGTCTAAACCACACTAAAGTTAAATAATTTTTTCAATAAACTCTTCCGTGAAACTCCCTCTTAGGAGTACTTTGTTTTTCTTTTGTATTAGGAGTGTCTGGTTCCTGGAGTTTTAGTGAGGTTTGTTGTTTGGGCAGCTCATTTGTAATATCATTTGGTAGCTTTGCAACTGCTATTATTTGTTGTTTTTACTTCTCATTGTTACTTATTCTTGTATTATGTCCTTTTTAGACTGTTTTGTCTTAAGCCGAGAGACTCTCTAAATGACATTTGAGGTAGTGGTATGGACTACACACTATCCACCTCACACCCCATTTAGAAATATATTGGGTATGTTGTTGTTGCTGTATGGTTTGTATGGTATGTTATGCTTTCTCAATTATTTGTTATGCCTTGTTTACTTTTGTATCGATGTAACTTCAGTTTACTGAGGATGCCTTTAGATAGTAGGATATAAAGGTTCGAATTGGGGTAGAAAATCAGAAGGTAGTTGAGTGTTAATCTTGATCTCTTATGGGGTAGGCTATGTTGCTCAGACGCTTCAAAAAAGTGAGTAGGTGCTTATCAGCTTCTCCAAAATAGTGTATTTTTGGAGAATTCGATGTGGATGCGGCATTGAAAGTGAAGAGTCCGCATAACTTAGGAGGTAGGCTTGGGGTAGATAGTATTGACATTATTCTTGTAGTTTCTTGTTCTTTGGTTACCGCTATTACTTGTTGTTTCTTGTGCTTCAATTATCACATTATTGTGCTATGTATGGTATGCTACTCTTTCTCTATTATTTGCAATATCTTATTTACTATACCTTGTTTACCTCTGTATTGTCTTTTTCAAATTGCTTTGTTATGCTATATCTCCACAATTTAGGAGTCAATCCATATACACTCTACCTTCCCCAGGTTGCACCCCTGGGATTACATTGGATATGTTGTTGTTGTTACTATAATAAAAGGTAGTCCGATGCATTAAAACTCCTGTTTCTTCTATTCGAGTATTTTCAAGCTTATGTCTTTAACATTTGCACCTTGTGAATTGAATTAGTCTGTCCTAATGCAGAAGGCTATTGACCCTTTTAAAACAGTGGAACAACTGATGAAGATGGTTAATTAGCTTTTCCATCTTGTTACTTCGTTTAAAGCTTTAGTCTTGTGATATTAAGGCGTTTGGACATATATTTGAGAAAAAAGTAGTATTGGAAGTTGAAGTTGAAAGATGGAATTTGAAAGTTTGAAGTAGTGTTTGGACATATATTTTACTTAGAAAAAAATAAAAGTTTCGTGAGTGGAAAAGAAGATCTGTGTCTTACCTTTTTTTCTCTCATCAATAAGAACAAAAGCTCCTATCTAAAGTTACTCTTGATTTTGGTTTATGTTTTTATAATCTTCTCTATAAGCTTTAATCAACCAGGCTAAAATTTGTCTGTCTTTTTCTACTTTCTTCAGTTCTTTGTTATACTATGATCATAACTCTTCCTGTTCAAGAATCTTTGTGTTAGACTAAAAGTTGTAACAAGGTGAAAGTGTTAAGAAAGCTTAAAGTTGAGCTTAGTAGCTACGAAATGGAAAATTCACATTAAGTTTAGCGAGCTATATTTAGCTAATGTTCCTATTGATATGAATATCTGCTTTTCTCTTTTTGTTTTTTCAAAATTTAGATCACTAGGCTAAAGATTATACATATTTGAACTATGTTACTCAAACTATTCAAATATGTCGAAGGGTGGATGTCGGATTTGTTGAGAATCACCGGCTAAAATATAGTTGATATATAAAAATACGCAAATATAGATTAACCCAATAACGTTGACCAATAATAATACTCTCAAGTATATTTCTGAAAACAACTCACAATATAATATTTTATTATACTCAATAAAATATTACAGATTGCTACACCACTTTTCTTTTATATGAAATCACACAACCTCAGAAATACTCTACTTTTCTATTTCACTCAATTGTTGCTTCTTGTGGTATGGTTTAATATGCAAAATACTACCTCTATTTATAGTAGAAATATGACCAACATGCCACTATTTCTAATTTAATGCATGGTAGAAAATTTCTATCTCCGTTCCACCATATTTGACAATAAATGTGTGAAAACATTTATTCATTGAGGGCTAAGGTGATATAAAGTGTGGTGGGGTGGTGGGCTAGAATTTTGACAATGAATTTTAACACTTATGATGATCCTTTCCAGTGTGACATCAATTATGATAGACAATAGAAGAAAAGGAGACTAATTTAAATGTGACAATGATCAACTAATGTTCTCCATGCATACTGCTCCATTTGCCTGTTGGGAAAGAATATTTACTTTAGTAACATAGAAATAAGCCTTCAACTCATCAAATTTTTATAGTTCATCTGATGTCAGAAATCGTTTTTGATCCGTTGTATGATTTTCCATCTGACTATTTTTGTAACTGCTCTCATAAAAGGATCAGCGACATAGTGGGAACAGTAGGTTGCGCAGGCTTACTTTAGACTTCATCCTTAAACATTTATGCCAATTCCAAATCGGACAAGTACTACAAACACTACAGCAGCTTGGAATTGGCTGCTGCTGTCCTTGTTCCTTGTGACAGATTCGCAGCTTCAAAAAACTGTTCATTACCTTCTCTCAGATAAGCATCAAGCCTACTCTATAGTATCATTAAGGCCAAATTTAACCGGAAAAAGAGGCTGCATATGATGTACTCTTTATAGGATGCTACCTGATATATTTCCTTGAGTATTGTGAATTTGTCGTACCTCAAACACATTAATGCTCACTGTGAATTTGCACTATAGCTGCAATATTGTGATAGTCAACATCATCCACTAAAGCTTCTAATCTTATGTAGGTGTATATACTTCAACCTCAACTTATTGATAGATTTTGGTCAAGTTGTAGGAGATGTAGGTTAGCTACTGAACCAAGTCCTGTTTTATATTTCACGAATCATATCTATTTCATTGGCATGAATTTGATATTACTATATTTCAACATTCAATAAGAACAGAATTTCATTACACTGTAACAAGAACAAGCATGAGAATTTAGTAGCTAGTATTTACACCACATATTACACATGATGTACGTATATTGGGACGGTATAATAAAGTGCTATATATGATGCACTAAGCATCAGACCATGTAATGTCATAATCACCCCAATCACCTTTAGGTATACCCAAGGCTTCCCACACCTCTTTAGAAGCATCAACTATGTTATTTGGGCATGGAGGCTATAATCGTGTTCGTCATCACATCCCATGGTAGAGTCACACTCGTCTACAACTTTAGCCTTCAGACTTCTCCTATTAGCACTTATTGTTATATAGTTAAGACACCAATCTCCTCCACTATACCATCCAGTTGAAAGGGCGACAACTGGAGTACCATTAGAATGGTATTGGTTATCACATTCTGATGGTCCACCACCATCTCCTCCCTTTTGGAAGCTATTCAGGGTTCAAAAACAGCCTTAGTGTTGCCGGTCATTGGAGGTGAACATTTGTAAGTGGTGTACATCTCTTGTTTGCAACAATCTGAGTCGTTTTCTGGGTTGCACTGTCCCGGTGGTGGCTTTATGGCTCTGATTTTTCCACTTGGGTGGCAAGCTTGTAATCTTGCATCTAAGCAGTAAGTAAGAGTGGCAAAAATCAGCAACGCCAAAGTTGATGTTCCTATAGTAGAGTTCTTCATGGTTTTTGTTCCTGTTTTCTTGTATGGTTTTGTTTTCAAATGTTGGTTGTGTGGGGACTGGGATGATCAAAATGGTTTATATAGTGTTTTGCTTAGTTAAAATGCCAATATTCTATTCAAAGCACGAAAAGTTTTTTGTCATTAAGTATCATGTTATGAAGTTTAACTGTCAAATGGATTAGTGAGTCCATTTTTATAATTCTTATAGTTATTTGGCTGTAGTACATCCAGACAAATGCGACAATAATTGCTTTACTTTCCTTGGTGGTAACAGCATTTGTTTTCTATACATAGATGTGTAAATTAGATTTTTCTGTCTCAACTTTACCTCCACGGCTTAATCTTAAATCCTAATCATATTTCCTATTAAAGAAAGGCATTCTACCACTACCTAATATGACAAGAACTTGATGGATTATTTATTGTCTTGGACTCTGTAGTTGCTGAAAACAACCTTGTAGTTTTCTGTATAGTAGTAGCAAAACAGATTGCTTCATCAGGTAACTAAACCTGAAAAGCTGTATTCTAGCATTTGTATATCTTTAATGGCTAAAAGGAAGTCGCGATTTTGTTACGATGATCCTTTCCTGTGTGACATCAATTATGATTGACAATAGTGGAGAAGGAGACTAATTTAAATGCAACAATCTGAGTCATTTTCGGGGTTACATTGTCCTGGTGGTGGCTTTGTGCCTCTTATTTTCCCACTCGGCTGGCAAGCCTGTAATGTTGCATCTAAGCAGTAACTGAGAGTGGAAACAATCAGCAACACCAAAAGTGCTGTAGACTTCTTCATGGTTTTTGTTCCTGTTTTCTTGTTTGAAATGTTGGCTGTGTGGAAATTGGAATGATCAAACTGATTTATATACTATTCTGGATCTACAAAATGCCAATATTCTGCTCAATGCATTAAAGTTTTCTTACTATTAAGTTTACAGCTAGGGAGTTTAGCAGTCAAATGTATTACTATAATTAGTAGTTAAAGCGGTGAAAACTATTTTGTATCTTTCTGCGTATTAAGAGAAGAGCAGATTGTTTCATCTGGTCGCTACACATGAAAATCTGTAATTTAGCAATCATCCTTTCAATTATACTGCCATGCACGGAAGTTAGTTTCTCCATGAATACTCTCCAATTTGACTCATGGAAAAGATAATAAAGATACTAAGCCATCAACTATGGAATTCCTTTTAATATTTGTACTAAATAGAGCGTTAAGGTTGTAAGAGTGTTATTTTCTGATTAAATAAATATCTACAATGGCAAAGAGCTCATTTTCATTGTTAATATGAAAATCTTATGATTGGATAGAACCGAATCCACATAAAAATTACATCGACACAATGAAAATTGCGATTGAAGTGGATGGCACAATAAAGTTACAAAAGCAAGTTCTTTGACCAAGTTAAAACAATCTTGCCGAAAGGAGACATACAGCTTTGAAGCAGCAACCATATTATTAGGTCATGGAGGCCAATCGACAACCAGGGTCTGCATCACACCCCGTGCTTGTTACTCTCATTGGGAATACGTCTATTACAACACCCGGTTAAAATAGTTGCTGCTGGTGTGGATTGTGTTGGATAAGCTTCAAATAGCTTGCAGCCAAAGTTTTTTTATTAGCAATAGGAATAGGATTATCAAAGTTTTCTATTAACAATAGGAATAAGATTATCAAAGTTTTCTATTAGCAATAGGAATAGAATTATTAAAGTTTTCTATTAGCAATAGGAAAATGATTATCAAAGCGTTCTATTAGCAATAGGAATAAGATTATCAAAGTTTCCTATTAGCAATAGGAATAGGATTATCAAAGTTTCCTATAAATATCAAATTAAGTTGTGATTTTGATAAGAGAGAACATTAAGAGTGTTTTGAGTGTTTAGTTTTGAGAGATTTTCTAAACATTAATAAAGAGAGTTGTCTTTATTTGAAAGTTAAGCGTGTTCTAAGAGACGATAATTGGTATCAAAGCTTCTTGGATAATCAATCCTGAAGTTTTGCAAACAATACGA
>JBDJHY010000078.1:5080228-5091911 GCA_039654485.1 Withania somnifera
AGTGAATTGTGGTAGTGGAAAGCCTAAGTTGGTGAACTTAGGTAGCGGATGTAGGCATATATTGGCCGAACCACTATAAACACTTGTGTTATTTACAACTTTCTTCTTAGCCTCTAAAATTTCGCAAAAAGTATTGAAATTCCTAACACACTATTCAACCCCCCCTTCTAGTGTGTCGCTCACTCGTCTAAATTATCCAATATAAGGCTCTCCTTAGTGGTTATTTCCACCTCCTTTATAACTGTCACTGCCTCATTAATGGGCACTGTAAAAAGGGAGTAACAACCTCCTCAACGATTGTTACCACTTTAATGGTAATTACTTTACCATTACTCTACATTAATTTTGTTTCAGGATTTAACAATAATTATTAATTACTATTAAATCCTTGCTACTACTGTTATTCTACAAGCCCAAATATATATATGTAGTCATGTTTACGGTAATCTGTCTCTCGATAAGAAATTCTTTTTTATACAGGTTAATCTCTTCTCCTTGAAGAATTAAGGATTCCTAAACCTAGTAAGCAAAAGTGATTCTACTCCAATTGCATTGAGAATAGAAAGAAAGTCAGGAGGAAGAATAGTTTATACCATTACCTCTAGAGTATAACCTTACTCTTACACCCGTCAATCCCATATCTACTACTTAGTTAAGCCCTTAACTATATATATGAGGTGTTGAGGTGGGTTTGGTACGAAAAAAAACAATTCTTTTTAGAAAATAAAAAATATTTTTTTAGAGGGTTGAGGTAAGGGTTGGGGGTCAAGAACGGAATGAGGTAAGAAAAAATAAAGCAACATTCATTATTCATAATTACAGATGCTTGAGAGAATTATTCATAGTCTTAATTGATATTTATCTTTGAAAGACAATAGCACATAAGAGGGGTTTCTTGAGAGAGTTTTCACTAAGAATGTAAGAGAGAATTGTAAACACAACTCCTAATTTGAATGTATAGTCAAATCTGCAGCGGCAAAATAAATGTAACTCTCGCTTTAAGAATGAACCATTATAAATCTGTATGTGTTATTTATTATTTGTCAATTTAAATTATTTCCTGATAAGTCGAATTCAGGACTCAAATTATGACAAGTGGTATCAGAGTAACATGTTGAGTTGCGATTTAGAAAATGATGGGAGGCAAAAATGGTTGGGTGCACAGGATCGAGAAATTCAAAGATAAGAATTATGCGTTCTGGAGAAGACAAGTCGAGAATTATCTATATGAAAAAAAAGTTTCATCAACAGGCTAGAGTTCATGCTAAAATGTACAATTTGAATGTGACATCACGAGTACCATCAAATCTAGATGGGCTCAAGCTAAAATCACTAAAGCTAGGGTATGTTCAATATGCATGACATAATTAATGTGAAAATCCACTTAGAAAACTTGTTTATCTTATTTTCAAGAAATTTATTTTCTTAGAGAAAATATTTTCCAAAATATTTAAAAATTGTACTTTTTATGTTAGTTGGTTTTTAGAATGAATTACTCTGGTAAAAAATTATATCATTTGACTTTTTAATTGTTTGGTTTTCTAAATTTATTTTTCAGGTTACGTGGGCCATAAAGACTATACCAACTGTAGAAGACAAAAAATCAATTAAGCAAACAGTAACTATAGTGACAAAATTATTAAACTAATCGGTCCAAATTGCAGTCATATTATTTCATAAGTGGGGTTTGATAAGGTTGGTGTGTATGCAATCTTACCCTTCCCTACCTTGTGAAGGTAGAGTGATTGTTTTCAAATGAACTGGATCAAGTAAAGCATATCAAAATTAAGTGTAGAATAAAAATACAATAGTAAAAAAGAAATGCTAAAATATAGTAGATAAGAATGTTTGGCGGTATTTTGAAATGGAAAAATGTATATATAAAAAAATTGAATACAAATTAATAGTGGTGTCCAAATATGATATCTTGTAAAATAATTTTTATGTCTTGCAACCATAATTACAATGGCAAAGTTATTCCTTAAATAGTGGCCAAGCTATGAATTGTCTTATAAAGTGTGTGATGAACAAATTATGACTTGTATTCTAAAGTGTGTAGAGCATGCAAGTGCAATTAATGGCCACAGTTTAAACTTATGATTAATCTAACTTTACCTTTCTGATGAATATTCTTCTTACCACATTTTATTTTTAAAATGCCCTCCCACCCCTATTTCTGATTTGTGTTACGTAAGGTTTATTAATAGGGGAAGCATTTTATGTCAAGATTCTTTTTAATTAAGGGTGCGAATCCAAGATTTTTTTATTAGAGTGACACAAACTTTTATTTTTTTCAGAGATATTTTTATTATTAAAAGGTACACAATATTTATTTGTATTGGCTGATGTGATTTGACTCTTCACATACTTGGTTCCCTAAATTAACTGAGCCCAAGATTTAGCATATTTTAATTTCCTATTCCCATTAGGGAATTAATTTTGTTTTGGTTTTTGAAGAATTTGAGTCAATTTGGTTTCAAGATTTGTTGAATACAACAACAACCAATTTATATACAACCATACGTTTTTTCCCAAAGAATACTATATATATCAGCCAACTTCATTATTCTTAGTACTATTTGGGTTTTCCACATTCGTATCAGCAATCAAGCTTGTCTCTGTTGTCCTGTTCTGGTATGTCAGAAGCAAACTTGGGATGATATCTGTCCAGCCTTGCTTTATTTCCAGCAGATCATTGGAATGTCTAGACTTAGACTTATTTGAGGAGAAACTGGCCTAGTAGTATGGCCTTTCGAATTCAAGAACAGAGAACTGGGCTGCTTTGTGTAACTTAGTGGTATGGCCTTTTACTTACCATCTCCTGTCCAAACCAGATGTTGGAATAGTAATTCAAAGTTGGAGTAGGAAATCAAATTTGTTTAAGATTTGGTAGTTTTATTAAATTCATGTCTAGGCAGGTTTTTTTTCGCCCTAATTCATATTTGAATAGGTTTTGTAATCCTAATTTAATGTAGTTTTCTAGTATTATAATTAAAGTTGTTCTATCACATATTTTCTTCTAGTGGACAATTATTTGAGTTACGAATAACTATCATTTTTTGCATTTGTTCAAAGGGCAAAAATCAGTCTTTTTCATAGTCAGTTCCATAACAATGGCTACGGAGCAATCTGTTGTGGCAGTTATACAGGCAGCAAGACTTAATGTCCGTCATCCCCACGACAAGGTAGCCTTCGCGGCTCATGCTGCTTTCCTTGCTTCTGGGTTTGTTCTTCATGCATCCACAGATGATGCTCTCTCAACTGACCACCCTTATCCACCTGCAGGTTTTTTTCCCTCAGGATATGTGGTTCCTCTCATTCCCGGTACTATTGGTGGAGGGTGATCTTCTCTCTGGGCCTGGTTCTGGTACCTAAGGACACTCGATTTTTTGGTGGAATGGTTGGGGATCCTCGTCTACCTGTAGGACTTCCGACTGGTACCCGTTTGGATCCTTATGGTCCACCAGATGTTCCTGGCTTTGAGCAGGGAGGAGGAGGAAGGCCTCATCTAGATGATCTGCCCCATTTTGGCGGTGATTCTGACTTCATGTAGAGTAGTATTGAAGAATGAAGACAGATAGAACTCACATACACTTTCCTGGTTTTTTTGTTTTGTTAGGTGCAGATTAGTATTTCAAGTATAAGTTATCGTAAGACTGCAAATTCTGAATCTTATGCTTTTCTTTTCTCTCTTTTTTTATGAAAGATAATGAAGTTTCTTATGCTTGTAACATACACCATACTATGTATCATAACATTATTTACTTATTTTAACTGATAATTTCAAATAAATTTCAAAGATAATAACATTTGAGTCAGTTTGATTTCGAGATTAGTAGGACTTTTAGATTTGTTAAATACTATAACAACCAATGTTATATACTTTCTTTTTTCTAGAATAGAATATTACATATGCCCTTGTAGAGCTTGAACCTTAACAGTTACTGAATACAATATCAGATCATCAGTTCTTTTGCAGAATTAGGGGATGACGGTGAAAACCAGATGTTTTATCCCTGGAAGGAATTAGAAGACTTGTCAAGAAAGTTAGCAGTACGGGATGATTGACTGATGATGATGAAAGAGGCTAAGATGTGGGAATAAAGTTTCACTTGGGAAGGAAACTCAGGGAGCTAATTAACATTGTTTTGTTCTTTGTGGAACCAATTGGTCACAAAGTTCGAGTCAATCATTTCTATTTGTGTCGAGTAGATTGACTGCATTACAGTCCCTGGGGAGACCCTTCTCCCTATCCCCCGTAAATGCAAAATACTTCATGCACTGAGCTGCCTCTTTTTAATCATATTAGCCTAGCCTTTTTAGTCATTGCTCTTTTTGTTTGTTGTCTTGATGTTCTATGTCCTGCAAGTGTTTCCCATGTAAAACAAGATGGACTGAATATTAAAAACAGTAGGGATTGAAATTTAGCTTCAGTTGGAAAGATGCTAAGGCGAATTAACATGAGTAAGGAAATGGATTCATGGGATCATCAACATTAAGGAGGACCTTACCATTTGGAACCATATTGCACCTCTAGACTGCAGGTGGTATTGGAAGAAAATCAAGGTACAAATGCAGGGTTGGTAAATACAAGGAAGATGCATTCTCACAAAGGATGATACAGGGATGGCTCTGATACTATTTGTAAAGGCCCAATATAACGTTGTTCGCCTTGAACCTAAACCTGCACAACTTTAAAATGTGTTACTAGGGTGTAAGGACTGCTTACTTATATACTCAATTTATCTCATTTTTCCTTTCAAAATAAAAGAATATACAACGTTAATTTATATTGGTTGTTTATCATTTTAGAAAATTTTAGAAAGGACAAAAAATACACCAAGTCTTGCAACCGTAAATGTGGTGGCAAAGTTATTCCTCTAACTTTTCAAGTTGTCTTTTACTAAAGCTAGATTTTTCGGCTCAAATTATCCCTTATTCATAAAAATATTAGGTATATTTTCCTTTAGCATCTTTAGTCTTCTAATTTTGCTAGAGTATATGTCTTTGGTTTAACATGAGAAAAATAAAATTAAAAAAAAAAATATATCCGAACAATAATCTTAGATGACCAGACAGTATGAATTGTCTTCTAAATATATGGGGACTTGGCTACAAAGTGTAAGTAGTGAATAAGCTAGAAGGATTCATGTGCAATTAATGGTCACTTGTTTGTATTGTCTTCATTTTGAACAAGCTATGAATTGTCTTCTAAAGTGTACGGTAAACAGGTTATGAATAGTCTTCTAAAGCGTGTGGTGAACAAACTATGAATTTTCTTCTAAAGTTTGCAAAAAATTCATGTGCAATTAATGGTCTTGTTTTAAACTTATGACTAATCTAATCTTACCTTTTCAATGAGTATTCTTCTTACCCCATTATATTTTCAAGTTTCCACACAAGGCCCATTAAAAGGGAAAGTACTTTGTGTTAAGATTCTCTTTCAATTAGATGTGCGAACACGAGATCATTTGATTAGAGCGAAAGGAATTATATTTTATCCCAACACAACCCTTGACACTAACTTTTGGTATTTTTTTTGAGATATTTTTTATAAATTTTTATTATAAAAGTATATAACATTTATCTGTATTGATTGATGGCACTTGACTCTTCAGTTACTTGGTTCTCTAACTCAAGTGAACCTTGATTAAATTGTAAATCGTAATTGTGGTGGCAAAATTATTTCGTAACATTCTTTTTAGTTGTTTTTTTTTATATGCCTATTAGAGGAAATATTAATTAAAAAGAATTGATAAAATTATTTTATTTATTATTTGACCTCATTTTAATACTATTTTTTCTAATTAATCTCTTTATCTATTTATTAGAATAAGGATAAATCTAGAAAAAAAAATTATTTTGTTTTAATATATCTTTAAAATGACAAGTATTTGGACCAGTTATTTTCTACTGATGCTCATTTCATTTTAATACTTAACCATAAAATATAGATATAATTTCATATGAATAAGTATTTGTCAAGTTTTGAAACTCACTTCATTCCAACTTGTATGACATAGTTCGACTCTTCATTCCAACTTATATGACATAGTTCTACTGGGCATAGCACTTCGCATAAAAAGTAAAATTTTTTAAATTAGTAATATGTATATTAATATGGCTAAAAGAACTCCCATTAACAGTGAATTTTTTGAGTTTCTCATTCGATATCCGATCTGTGTTAGCACTTCGATTAATGTATATATGCGTCACATATTAAATAGAAGTGATGACACAGATATGGGCCTAATCAAACTAGTATGAATCATCTCCGCTCCAATCATGATGGCTGATTGAGGGAGAGTAGTTTCAAGTCACTAATTTAAAAGCTGCTTACGAAAGAGTTCTAGCTATATTAGGCCATCATAAGATTCATAAACGAGATTGATAGATCAATAGAGGAATCCAGCCTAAATCATTATTGATTCACATGCGAGGAGTTCAGCTGCTCGAATTCAGAGAGATGAGCCTTACAGTACCCCAAGCCAAAATAGAGAAAGAAGAAGAATACAACTATCTAATCGAAATCATAATTCCAACTACCCCTAAGGATGAAATGCTCTCTAACAAAACTTTTTTCATAGTTAAAATTCAAATCCAAAACTTTTAATTAAGATAAAAAAAATTACATTCATCCCATTACTATCCGATAAACTCAAAATATATTATAGAGCTAGAAAACTCAAGCAAAATAGTTGCTTTGTAGATAATATTTTACTTCTTGAGATTGACAACTTAACCATATTATTTCTCTACACAAAATATATAAAAAGAGATAATTGTATTTTTTATCCCTCATTCATTCATGGACGTATATTTTGATTCTTATAATATTTAACTTTGATTGATTAAAATATATCATTTTAGTGTTTTTATGTGAAAGGTACGTTGTATTTAAATAATGTTGTTTGAGATTGGAAACATAACTTACATTATTCTCCGTGAGTTAAATTTAAATTAAAGTAAAAAAGAAAGCGGTCCACTAAAAACCAAAAATTATTGAAGAAACACCAAGATTTTTCTTTTGTCCTTCTCAGGCAATCGAAAAATAAAGAAATGGTTAAGATTAAGAGAATACTTAAAATTGTGGTCATTTTATTTTGATTTTTCCAAACATAATCAAATACGGAAAAAAAAATTCAGCTGTCAAAGCCCAATACAGTAGAAGAAATTAAATGAAGTATTCCAGATATAAATATTTAAAAAAGATATTGCACTTTTGATCCCTTATTTATTCACAGATATTTCTTTTAGTCTTTATGATATTTGTCTTAGCATATTTAACTTAAAATTAATTAAAGTAATTTCTTTTGTTTCTTTATGTGATAAAGAAGATCATATTTAATTGCTTTGAGAACTGTAGATTACCCTTAAATATAAAGCAACTGTACAAATTTAGTATAACTAAACGATTTTACAGTTAATTTTCAGACCTTATTTGATTACCCTTAGGATTAGAGGTGCGCATTGGTCGGTTTGTATTCTTGGTTTGATTTTTTTGTTTGAATTTTTAAAGATGCTAAATTGATAATTAAATGAATAAGATATTTATTATCAATTTTTAATTTATTGGTTTCGCTCCTTAATAGTTCAGTTTTGATTTAACCAATAAGACAATATATGCAGTATTTGGCATAAAAGTAACAATCAGGTTCTAGATAAACAAAAAAAAAATTATCATTGTCAATATCATATATACGCAGTGTTCATAATGTGCAGCAAAAAAACGGATAGAATAAAGAGGACTGTAGGTTTAAATACTGAAAGCACTTTTATATCTAAAAGGTTAATTGAGTAATATGAAAATGTAAATTTGTAATATATAATAAGGGGTAGAATAATAATTTAGACATTTAATATAATCATATTTGGTTATCAGTTAAAACCAATAACCCAATATCAGAAATTGGAAAACCAAATCAATAACCATATAAAAAAAGAGATAAAATCATTAAGAATTGTTAACTCAAGAATTCAGTAACGATAAATTAATAGTATTTTTTCAGTTTGATTTATCAATTGAATCGACTCTTACACACCCCTATTTAACACTTTGGTAAATATGAAGTAATTATACAATTCCTGATAATTCACAATGAAGAGATAAAAATTCACATTTCAATGAATTGAAGGTTGAATGTGTGTCACTAGATATCATAAGGACCAAAATCAAACATTGACAATATCTCAATGACTAAAAGAGAAAATTTCCCTATTTCTTCCTATTTAAGAAATGTTTTTTTTTCAACATCACATTTGATTTGGTACATAACTAATCGTTGAAAAAAAATCATATTCCATACATACACATACAAGTAGGAATAGAAATAAACACAGTGGCGGAGTCAGAATTTTAACAAAAAGTGTGCAAATTTTTTTCTTAATTATATTAAGCGTGTGCAAAATTAAAAATACACTCATAATAGCTAACATTTATCTGTATTCACCATGTAATTTTATACCGAATGATGTGCACTGATTCATCCTTGGTTAAAAAAATGGCTCTGTGTCTGAATAAACATGCATATCTAGAGAGAGATAAAAGCCTTAAATAGTTGTAAATGAGTGGCTCAAAAATAGGGCCAATATTGGCCATTCTTGATTCTTCTTCTCAACAAGTCTCCTCCAACTCCAAAAGAAAGAGAAATACAAGGAATTTTGAGAATTCAGATTTGACATATAATTAGATATGGGCCAATGTGTTTCAACTTTTACATGTCAAGAAAATAGAAGGGCAATTTCACGGAGACACAAAGATGAGAGACAAAATTTGGATAAAAAGGGAAGTTGTGGGAATAACAAGAAACATAAAGTTTCTTCATGTCATGCTATGATCAAAGAGCAACGTTCAAGATTCTATATTATTAGAAGATGTATCATCATGCTTATCTTTTGGCATAGATATAGCAAGATTTGATACTCTTACTTTTTGTACTTGTTGGTGTTGATTCAAGGCACGAAAAATAATCAAGATGTATCATCATGCTTATCTTTTGGCATAGATATAGCAAGATTTGACATTCTTCTATGGATTCAGAAGATATAAATCAATCATCCAAGGCAACTGAATTCAGTTTTAGATGAAGGATTAGGCAAATGAGTTGAATACAAATACATCAAAATTTGATGTTCTCTCTATCTTCCTCAATTTCTTCATCGCATCAGAAAATTCATCTAAAGTCAGTGAATTCAGAATACACAACTTTAATCGAAGGCAATTGAATTCAGTTTAACCCGTCTCAAGTGAAGAGGTCACGTCACTATGTTCATGAGTTAAATTCATATTTGTCTATATTTGGCGCATCTATTGAACAAGAATGGGTGAAATTCACTGATCAGAGTTTGTACATACTGTTTTTGGATTGGTAAATATAATTAACAATTAAGTGATTTTGTAACCTTTCAATTTTTTATTTTTAAAAGATTAAAAGAAGGCATTTCAATATTTCTTTATATTTTTCTTTGGGGCCAATTGTTTTGTACCTCTGCAAATTTAGTTTTAATTTTTGCATTTAATAAATCAAAAATTTAACATGCAAGAGATTTTACAAGATCATTTTCCATTTCATCTTTTCTTGTGAGTATATTAGAATAATTTAATCAAATAATCTTCTTAGTTAATTTTATTAAGTAATTTTCTTAATAGTTAAGGTTTCTAAAAATAGAATATTTAGCATTTTATTAAATCAAGATGAAATTGATTAATATTGTCTCATTTTATTCTTTATAGTGAGTAATTTTAAAAGTAACTCAATATGTATTGATTACATAGTGAAGTAGTTGTAAATTTAAAGAGTTCAAATAGGTGATTATTGGTTAATATTATGATTGTTTAAATACTGATAAAATTACCTTAAATCTTGTTCTCAAATAGATGTATATTCATTGAAGAGAAATAACTAAAATTTGGTAGAAAATAAGAGCTATTTTTTATTTATAATTCTTTAAAGGACGTGTAAAAACAAATCGTGATAACCAATATTTATCGTGATTTTGATTCAATTAAATTTATAGATAAGTCAAGAGCGTAATTATTTTGTAGCTTCTGATTATACTTATTTGATAGCAGTAGATTGCAGATTAAGCAATGAAACAACCAATAATCAATTAGCTTAAGTAAAACCCTAGATGTAAGCAATTTTGAAAAGAGGAAAGATGGTGTGCCCAGCAAGAAATATGTTAGCAACGAAGAAAAACAATATGCAAAAAGAGAAAAACTTGAAGACGAAGCTAAACAGATATTTTATTGCTTTTAGAGTCTTTACATTTGGGAGAGGACAAATATTTATAGTCTACAAAATTGAGGCATCAACCAATAGAACAATGTCACTCGCACCCTACTCGCACCCTATAGTACTAATACATATACCCTTATGCCACATGCCCAAACAATTGGGTGCCAACCAATTATTTCTGGATGATTCAAGTTTTTGCATGCTCATCTGCTTACCTAAGCAGCCCGACACATTGGTTCCCGTTTGTCCTTTCTACAATATCATTATAGTGTTTGATCCTGTGATTCTTTTTCGAATGAAAGGACATTCATCTTGTTGTCATTTCGAGACGATCTTCCTAACGACTTGGCATCTTAACTCTTGGACAATCCCTATACTACCCAACCGAGTTGCCATGTGTGCACGCTTTTATTTTACCCCATACAACTAACATAGTATATTAGGGAGGAAATGAATTTCTTGCCCATCTACAAAATAAATTTAAGAAATTATCATTTTCAGATCTCTTATGCGTAAAAAAATCAAAAGGTCAAAAAAGAATTATAAAAAACTAAAAAACAAATTGTCCGTTGACATAATTATAACTTTCCAATGATTAGATTAGCACCAAGAACTAGCCAAAAGTCCAAAACAATCAACAAACATTTTGTATTCACACAGAAATTTGGACCAATCATTAATACTATACAGCAAATTAACGTGGTCCTAAGTTTCCTCCTAGTTATAAAAATTCAATGTTCTTTTATTAAACCTTCTAAGCTAATTAACTTCTACTAATCTTTCTTTCCAAGAAAACAAAACATTTACGATAATTTAGGAACTAAGTTATTCATATATTAAATTTTAAGTAAGTTATATTATATTTAGGTATTCTTTTGCTACATATAAATATAATATGGTGTTTGATGCAATTATAACTAAAAACTAGCATAAATAAGTATATGAATAAATTATGAAAACATTTAGGTATTATTTTATGCCGACTATATTAGGGTTCATACTATTATTTATTACAATTTTGATGAACTTTTATATATAAATTTATATTCTGCATCGAAAATATTGAGTTCAAATGAATTTCGTATCATTATAATTAAATTCATCTCTAATTTCGAGTCCTTAGGAATGAACGAGAAAATCACGCTAAGAGTTATTCATCTTAAAAATAAATTATATAACACGAATCAAAATTTAATTGACCCTCATATAAATATCAAATATATATATTAACACACACACAGAAGCCAGAAACGTACGGTGCTGGTCTAACGGCTGCTTGTAGATAAAGTACTTGCTTGACATTTGAAATAATTATTAATTATTAAATAAATAAAAAAAATAAAGTTGCTTGAGATTGACAACATAACCACAATATTCTCTATACACTTAATTTTAATATATATATATATATATATATATATATATATATTAGACAAATAGTTGTT
>JBDJHY010000078.1:5100037-5111917 GCA_039654485.1 Withania somnifera
CGATAAATTGTTTAAGTTTCCGCATATCTTTTGTTTTGTTTCTTTCTCCCTCAATCTTATATTGTGATTCGTAACCCAAATCGCATCAGCAGTCGTGGAAGATATAAGTATATATGAAACCAATTTTCAGTTATTATCCTGTCCAAATCAATTTATCATGTAAACGTTTAATGCATACTCGCAACACAAATAAAGGTCAGGCTAGTCTAAGACTGCAAACTGGGCCCCTAGAGTAACTAACATGCCCCAACTCGCAAGGGTACAATCCTTCCCCAGCCCTAATCTCGTTCCCGAGCCTCCAGCACTTACATTCCAGATGCTACAGATGTCCCAAGGGCGCATGTCAAGGGCCAGGTACACATCCCTTTCGAAAAGAAAAACACGGAGCTAGCACAGCTCAGTCTAAAACATTCACTCTTGGGCTCGTACTAGACTAGGGAACACTTATTAAACGGGCCACCAACCCAAACAGAGAAACAGTAACAGGTTATTCAGTCCCAAAAAGACCAACCCTATTCTAATTACATACAAAAGCACCAGTAGAGGATGACACGCAACCTACCTAGATCGGCTCTAAAGCCACCAACCTAAATAGGGGATAGTTAATAAGCTTTAATCACTAGTTTAATCACCTCCTCAACCTCACTATGGTCCAGAGTCCCCGTATAAAATACAAATCAAAGGTGTTACTCCTCCCCCAGCCACACTATAATCCAGAGTCGGCGTGAGACATGCGGGCAAGGAAGTATAGCCCCAGAGTAAGTAGTTAAGTTACAATCCAGCTGAGAGGTCATAGGTCGAAAGAATAAGCATGTCGGAGCCCGAATAATCATTCCATCCCCACGCTAAGCTTTACCATATATATACTATATTAATATCCAATTTCAAGAGGTATATTCAGGTATTACATAGAATCGTTATAAAATAATTATAAATTTTTTAAATACACCAAAATTTATAGAATAATATTTCTAATAATTTCTAACTCTTGAAATAATACAACTTTCAATATTATTAGACTCGTTATCTCCGTTTAAAATATTAATAGCTTTATAATTTCTTATAAAATAAGAAAATATGGGACTACATTATTCGAGAATTTATGTATCAACAAGACCTTATGAAGACTTAACAATATATTTTATTTCTATTAAAGCAAAGATGTAATTATTATATAAAATAAATACTATCTAATTATTATCACGTCAAACTAAATAACACGCAACTATAAGCCCCAGGATTCGAACCAAGAGTCTCTCTAGATTAAATTCCATGTTTCGGAGCTAAAGGAATTTTAAATTTAAATTCCGAACATGTTTCCGAGGGATTTATTCTCCAATTACTCAATCCCAAATTTAAAACTCCAAAAAAATTGTGGAAATACAAAAAATCATACTCCATACATACATATACTCCTTCTGTCCTAAAATAGTTGACATATTTCGTTTTCTGAGGACTAATTTTACTAATTTTTAAAACTAAATTAAATAAAATTAATATTTTAAAATTAAAAGTTAGATATTTATAAACTATATATAAAGTAAAATAAATTGTAGTTTTCTTAATATAATTAAAAATATATTTTAAATTATTAATTAAAACTTATATTTTTTAATTTTAGAAGAAACATGCTAACTAATTTTGGATGAGTGCGAGAGAGATAAAAGCCTTAAATAGTTCTAAATGAGATATGGGCCAACTAATTTAGTACAAGAAAAGTTTGATAAAAGTACTTTTAATTTTTTTTTTCTTTTGGGGGGGCGTGGGGGTGCGGGGGGATAGATATGGGCCGATGTGTTTCAACTTTTACATGTCAAGAAAATGAAAGGGCAATTTCATGGAGACACAAAGATCAAAGACAAAAATTGGATGGAAAAGAAGGTTGTGGGAATAATAAGAAACATAAAAAAGCTTCTTCTTGTTATGCTATGGTCAAAGAGCAACGTTCAAGATTCTATATTATTAGAAGATGTATCCTCCTGCTTATTTTTTGGCATATGTATAACAGGATTTGATATTTTTCTATCAATTCAAGATTGGTTGAAGAACGGGGGTGTTCAAGATTTAGAGTCGATGAATTCAGAAGATATAAATCGAGTCAGAGGCAATTGAATTTAGAAGATGATCGCGTTGGGACGTGTTAAAAGAAATTGAAATAAAAGTAGATCAAGATATGATGTGAGCATATTTCAAGATTTGACTCGATTGTATCTTCTGAATCCAATTATCTTTGACTCGATTTATATCAAGATTTGATAATTTTCCAAGATAGGTTGAAAGTACGGGGGGTTTCGAAATTTAAAGTCGATGGATTCAGAAGATATAAATTGAGTTAAAGACAATTGGATTCAGAAGATGATCACACAGGGATATGTAAAAAACGGGTTGAAATAAAAATAGATACTGGGATATGTTAAAAACGGGTTGAAATAAAAATAGATAAAGATATGATGTGATGTGATCATATTTCAGGATTTGATATTTTCTTTATCTCCATCAATTTCTTTATCCTTACTTCTTCTTCTTCTTGGAATCAATTCAAGATTGGTCGAAAGCATGAGGAAATTCATCTAAAGTTGATGGATTTAGAATATACAATTTGAATTGAAGGCAATTGGATTAGCCCGCCTCAAGTGAAAGGGTCGGTAGATGACCTTGAAAATGAATTGAACAAGAATAAATCGAATTCAAATCCACCAATATTTGGCGCAAATATAAATAAGTTTGATTTGAATTAGACGAGTCAAGCAATTATGTATTGAATTTGCCATCAAGAGTCTCTAGTTTGTACATATTGTTTTTGAATTGGTAAAGATAATAAAGAAGGTTCACTTCGAAAGGTAAATGTAAATTGTTAACTTAGTCCATAATATGTGATTTTGTAACCTTTCAATTTTGATCTAAAATAAGTGATATTTAAATATTAGGAAGTGCATTTCAATATTTCTTTTACATTCTGCTTTGGGGTCAATTGTTTTGTACCTTTACAAATTTATTTTTTTTCTTACACATAATAATAAAAAGATTAACATGCAAGAGATTTAAAAAGGTCATTTATAATTTCCTGTTTTACTGTGGGTATATTAGAAAATTTTAGTGGAATACTTTTTTTAGTTAATATTAGTAAGTAATTTTCTTAATAGTTAAAAACACTTATCTCATAATACTTGTCCTCATACTATGTCAAGATGAAATTGATTAATACTGTCTCATTTTATCCTTATTATTAGTCCATTAGATATATATATATTTGCTTTTAGAAGTATCTAATAGACTAATAATAAGGATAACATGATGAGTACAAATAAGTGATTATTTGTAAATTTGAAGAGTACAAATAAGTGATTATTAATTAATATTATGATTGTTTAAATACTGATAAGATTAGCTTAATCTTGCTCTCATGAAATAGATGCATATTCATCGGAGAGAAATAAGTATAATTTAGTATTTTTTATTTTTGATATATTGATCGTGATTTTGGTTCAGTCAAATTTGTAGGTGGATCAAGAGCATGTATTACGACTTAGCTTAGGATTATACTGATTTGATAAAGTTAAATTACAAATTAATCAATGAAACCAACTATACTAAAATCAACACAAATAATCAATGAGTTTTAAGTAAGAACGTAAATTTAAGTCAGTCTAAGGATAGGAATGATGGTGAACCCGGCAAGCAATATGTTAGAACAACGAGAAACAATATGCAAATAGAGAAAAACTATTTATAGGCTACAAAACTGAGCCATCAGCCAACAGAACGATGTCACTGGAGCCGTATATACGAATTTGACCTATATCCTTACGCCAGGTGCCCAAATTATTGGGTGCAGCCAATTATTCCTAGGTAGTTCGGATTTGTGCATGTTCGTTCGTGTACCTAAATAGTCTAACATATTGATCCCTATTTATTTTTTCTTCAGTATAATTATACCGTGACTTTTTTCCGAATGAAAAAGCATTCATCTCGAGATGAACTTCCTAGCGAAACGGCGTTTTGACTATTGGAAAATTCTTATATTACTTAACCTAGAGTGGTACGTGTGCACGCTTTTATTTTATCCCATACAACTAATATAGCACGTAATTAGCTATGTAGCAATACATTATAAAGTTATTTAATAGAACGCGTTTTTATCACTTAATCAATTGGCAAGACAACATAATTAATTAATTACTTTCCAATGATTAGATTAGCACCAGCTACTAGCCAAAAGCCCAAAATAATCAACAAAAGTTTTGTGCATTCACACATATTACATACAGAAAAAATAATGAAACCTTTATAGAAAGTAATAACATGTTTAATATTCTTCCTTATCCAACCAAATTTTTGAATCAATCATTAATAATAAACAATATACAGCTTGGTTTCTTGCTAATTATTAAAAAAATTCAATGTTTTTTGTTAGACCTTCTAAGCTACGTAATTAACTTCGACTAATCCTTTCTTCCCAAGAAAACAAAACATTTATGATTATTTAAGAGCTAAGTTATTCATCGGTATTAAATTTTAAGTAAGAAATATCATATATGTGGTAGACATTCTATTGCTACTACATATAATTAAAAAATATATATTTTTCACTTAGGATTAAATATCTATATTAGAGTGTGATTAAATTTGAATTAGCGTCAGAAAATTCCATATGCTTTCCTAATAAAGGTGATTACTAGTGAGGATTCAAACCTAAAATTTTTATTAAAGGATAAAGAAGTACTTAACACTTCACTACAAACTTTGTTGGTGCTATTTATAAATTCAACACACCTAATATGGTGATTAATGCATATCAAAATAAACCATGAAAAATATTTATGTATTATTTTATACGAATTATATTATGTAAGATGGTTCGCTACTACATTACGATTTTTTATTTTCTATGATATGGAGGCAATTAAGCAAAGTTAAATGAAAGTTAAATTAACTTTTACAATATAAATGTAGTTTATTTTACTTTAATACAATAATATTTTTTAGCAAAATATTTTCATACAACAAATTAAAATTTAAATAATCATTCTTCAAATTAATACACATGCTACCTTTTTTTTTTAAAAAAAAAAATGAAGTTTGAAACAAAGTTGACCTCAAATAATTACTCTAAATGATTGAGAGCGAATTGTAAGTCCATGGGGACACACATATCATCCATCCAAATCAAAGCCAGAACCATCATAAAATAATTAAATTTATTTATTTTTAGAAAAAAAATCGAGTTTGAGTCATAAATAAATTAGAGTTTATTTATAGGTTGAAAATTTAGAATCTATTATATTTTTAAAGTTATGGGTTGATATTTAGTATTTATTACAATTATAATGAATTTTTATATATAAATTTATACTTCATATCGAAAATATCAAATTCAATTGATTCAAGTTCAAAGAAGTAAAAAAAAAAAAATTACTCTGAGAGTTAATTATCTTCAAAATAAATCATGAAATATGAATTAAAATCTAATCGAATCCCATTCGAATATCAAATATCAGATAAAACAAATTTAAAGAAAAAATAAGCCAGAAACGTACGGTGCAGGTCTAACCTATTACCATTTTCCACAAGCAAAACGATTGCTTCTAGATAAAGTACTTGCTTGACATTTGAAATAATAATTAATTATTAAATTAAAAAAAAAAATCTTGAGATTGACAACATAACAACATTATTCTCTATACAGATAAATCTTTTTTTTTTTTTTTTGAAAAAACAATATTTTGTACACAAATAATTTTTAAAATAACAAAGTCCACACATACATATACACGTAGATAGAGAAATAAACATACGTATATACTAGGCCATGGAAGATACTTGCCCTTTTAGTCCCTTAAATAATTATACATTCTACTTTTGGTCATTTTGATATATGATCAAGCATATTAATCCTTCAAATCTATCATATATGACACTAACGGATCCTTCTACTAGGTAATCTTTATAAAATTTACCGATTATTAACAGTTATATTATTTAATTATTCATATGTTATGTTGTTAAGTTCATACTATTACTCCTACTTGAGGGTGTATTTAAACCAAAAAAAAATTTAGCATCAATTAATTAATGACAATAGCTTAATTGTTGTTAAATAATATTTTTAAGGATATTTATTAGTGATAATTATATTTTAGTACTCTTTAATAGATATAGTTAAAGTTTATAAAGGCACTAAATATAATAACAACTAATTAATGTGGTGAAATGTGTTTAATCATATAATACAAAAACTAAAATATGAAATTTATTAATAATTGAAGGACTAAAGTTGTAATTATTCTATATCATATAAAGAGCCCCTTAAATAGTGCTAAAAGGGTGGCTCAAAAGTATTCTTCTTCTTCTCAACTCTCTTTACAGTTTACACCTACAAAAAAAACAAAAGTTTGGAAAACATTATTCACAATTTAAAAAAAAAAAAAAATTGGTGTTTTTGGTGAAATTTATAGAGATCATGGGTCAATGTGTTTCAACTTATACATGTGAAGAAAATAGAAGGGCAATTATTTGTAGACAAAAATTGGATAGAAAAGAAAGTTGTGGGAATAATAAGAAACATAATAAAGTTTCTTCTTGTTATGCTATGATCAAAGAGCAACGTTCAAGATTTTATATTATTAGAAGATGTATCATCATGCTTATTTTTTGGCATAGATATAGCAAGATTTGATACTTCTGCTTCTTGGTGTCACTTCAAGATGGGTTGAAAGCATCGGAAATTCAAGATTTAAAGTTAGTGAATTCAGAATATACAGTTTGAGCTGAAGGCAAGTGGATTCGGTTGAATTCACCACCATATGTACCGTATTTCAAAATTTAGAGTGAGTAAATTCATAATAAACAGCAAGAAAGAAGCAATTGGATTTGGCTTGAATCCACCGCCTTATGTGCCATATTTCAAGATTATGAGTCATCTTTGGATTCAGAATAAATAGTTCGACCTGGGAAAATTCGATTCGATTGAAACCATCGGCCTTTTATGTGCTATACTTCAAGATTTAAAATCAGTGAATTCATAATAAATAGTCTGAGCCAAAGGCAATTGGATTTGGTTGAACCCATTGTGTTATGTGCCATATTTCAAGATGTAGAGTTTGATAGATTCAAAATGAATAGTTGGAGTCAAAAGACAATTGGATTCGGTTCAACCCATCGCGCGTTATGTTCATATTTCAAAATGTAGAGTTAGATGGACTCCAAATGAACCATTCAAGCCGAAGGCAATTGGATTCAGTTGAACCCCGCCTCAAATGAAGGGCTGAAACAAAAGGTTGGAGAGGATTGAAAATGAGTTTGAACAAAAAATGAATCAGATTAAAATCGGCTAAAAGATGAAGGTGAACAATTTCTTAATGAATTTGTCACCATCTCCTGTTTGTACATAGTTTTATTGGATTTGTAAATAAAATAAAATGTTCGAAATGGTATATCGTAATTGTTACTTTATTTTTATACAATTTTTTAAAATAATGTTTTGGATTATTTTTTTCTTTTGATCTTTATTTATATATTATTGATGATTTTTTAATATTAGTAGTTTAGGATTGACATCATGTTTGGTGGAGAAATAAATAAATGAAAGTTTGAGAAAAAGTCTATTTGAAATTTGCTTTCTATAGGTTTATGGACGGCGCAAACAATACAATAAAAATAAAGAAAAAGAGTAAGATAATTTTTGAAAAATATTTTAGATTTTTTTAAAGTCTAGTTGATCAAAATATCCTGAAAAAAGTTATATCGAGAAAAAAAGCAATAATTTCTTTAAAATTACAAAAATGATCTTCATAATGTAAGTAGAAAAAAAAAATCATAATGACATTCAGTGGCAGATTCAGAATCTAGAAGTCGTGGATGTCCGAAGATTGAAACACACAAACATAATCATGTGAGGAGCAAATATTTTTCTGTCTCAATTTATGTGATAAATTCTTTTAATTAATTTTTTTTTACAGAGAATAATGTCCTAAATAAATTTTATATTTGGAAAGAATTTAAACCTTAAACTTTCATTTAACCTTTCATACACATGTGAAATTTTTATAGCCACATAATTATTATATAATATACTTTTTCTGTCCTAATTTATATAATTTATTTTTTTAATAATTTAAAAAAAATAACATATTTTAATACTGAGTAATATTTTAATTTTAAAATGCTTATTTTATCTTTAATAAAATAATTTATAATTACACTAACATCTATAACTTATTTTTTAATTATAAATTTTAATTTTTTTAAAATTTTTATATCAAATCAAATTAAAATAGAAGAAGTACTTTCTTTCTTTGCATCAAACTAGAGATGTCACAAGTTGTTTAGCTTATATAATAAATAAAAAAAAATATTAATAAAATTAAGAATCATTGTAACACCAAATATTTCCATCTATAATTATGACACCAAGAATCCTTAACTAAATTCAAAAACTTAGATTATTCCTATAACTACCTTGATTTTCTCTCAATTTTTTTTTTTTTTATAAAATATGTTGCCCTCATTAACCATTACACAAAATATACCACAAGCTTCAATACAACTAAATTGATTTCTTTACGACAAGTCAATCATTTTTTACAATATAAGGTCTAACTTTTCTTTTAACCCAATTTTTTATATTAAGTTGTATTAAATATTTAGTATTACAGCCAAAAAATACCTGACAAATGACGTTGTTTTAGAGAAGTTTGACAATATTAGTTTTTACCTTAATTTTCTCTCAAAATCTTTGTTATAAGTACTTTAATCCCATTAAGGGCAGAGTTATTTTTAGAATCGATTTTTTATATTATGTTATATTATATATCTTGTATAAAAATATTTCACCGTTGCATCCAAAAGATATCCCAACAAATAATGTCGTTTTAGAAAGATTTGACAACATTAATTTCGATTTTAATTTTCTCTCGAGATCTTTTTGTTATAAATACCATAATCCCATTAACCTTTACCAAAAAAAAAATTAAAAAAATACCACAAACATCAATACAATCGATTTCTATATAACAACATTTCAATATAATGTCTTAATTTTTTCTGGACCCGATGATTCATATTATATATTTCCTATAACAACATTTTACTATAACAGCCAGAAAATATTCAAACAAACGACGTTATTTTACAGAGATTTGACCGTATAAATTACTAAATTTCCAAAAAGAAAAAATTGATTTTTTTTTTTTTTTTGGCAAATGGACCCAAAATATTCATAACTTCCACAAGGTATCCAACCAGAATGGTTAAATAATGCACGGGAATTAAGAGCAGCAACTACAAAGTGTACCTGGGCTTGTAAGTCTCTATGGATCAATGGTTAATAAAATGGGCTGTTAGTTCAGCATTTATGGGCCTATTGCATTTGCATCAGTTTTAATTTGTTGGGTTTTATGGGCCCATAGAATGGCTATAATTGGTAAATCAGAACAAGCCATGACCCAAATTTATTTGTTAAGTCAATACTCAAATTATAATATTCCAAAAGCAGATTATGTATTTTATTAATTTGCAATTTCTGTAATTTTATTAGGTGGTTCATTACTTGGTAGGATGATTTTTTATGCATGGATGATATTTGTACCTCATTTTCTTATACTATTGGTGCTCATAGTATATGGGGCAATGGATTTCTTTAACCTGTTATTGATTTCTCTGGTGGTTATGTCATCCATCTTCATCTGGGGTTGCTGGATTTGGGTAAATTTAACTTTTTTGTCCTCTGTATTTTTTTCCTTTTGAACTACTTTGCTTTGATGTGCGTTACTCGAATCAAGAATTTAATGAAATAACTTTTTTTATTTTTATAAAGTAAGGCTAAGATATGTGTATACTTTATTCTTATCACAATCCCCCACCACCACCACCAATTATATATGTCCTATAGAATTGGCATAATACGTAAGTGTGCCCTTTAACTAGGCCACGACTGACATTTATGTTCTCTAATTTTAGGTATGCATAATTAGGCACTTAAATTGATATAAAGTTAAACAAATAAACACATGTGTTCTATATGACATAATACATATGAGAGTTGATGTGAATTTCACGCAGGACGTGTGTGTCTACTTATTCAATTCTATACAAATTTAGGTATTTATTTGTACATACCCAAAATTGAAGAGTATTGATGCAAGCTGACCTGCTATGGTCAAGTTAAAGGCACATTTATATATTTTGCCTTTAGAATTATGTCCTGCAAAGTCTCTTAGAACCTTTTCTAACAAAAGAATTGATTACAAGGAGAGTATTCTCAAAGAAAAAATTATGATAAAAAACGTGTGAGAAGAATTCCTAACTCGAAATATGCAAAAACAGAAAGACTCTGTGTGAGATGTAGTTTTGGGAGAGGTGGAGATTGACCCTACCTTACTATGTGTTCAGACTATACAATTTCGATGAACAGTAATTCACTTATAGGGGTGAAGCTGCATTCAAGTCGGGGGTTCATCCAAACCCCCTTTCGGTGAAAAATTATATAATTTTTACATGATCAAAATTATTTTATAGTAGGTGTCGAACCACCTTCAACTTCAAATTCTGAAATCCCTTAGTAAAAATCTTTACTCCGTGACTGCTTACTTATTAATTTGATTGTTAGGTTGGACCAAGGCATTCTCATGATAGACAACATTTCCCACCAAACAACATAATTCTCATGCTTGGAGGTGCTGGTTTAATTTGGATGGGATGGACTGGTTCTAATGGTGGATCTCCATTAGCCTCTAATTTAATTACATCATTAGTCATTCTCAATACACATATTTGCACAGTCACAAGCTTGTTGGTATGGCTTTCTATGGACATGATATTCTACAATAAAAGTTCCGTTATTGGAGCTGTCCTAGGAATCATCACTGGCCTTGTTTGTATCACCCCTGGGGCAGGTCAGCAGTTTTATGGCAACTTTTCAACTTTAAACTTATGTTGATCGGACTCTTCAAAAATGTTGATGGGTGTATCGGATCCTTTAAAAATAACGTATTTTTTAAGGATCTGATACGGATGCGACATCATTTTTGGAGAGGACGAGCAGCTTAGCTTTAAACTTCTCATTTCACCCTTAATGATATGCTCTTATAGTCCTAGAAATGTCATGACATGTTTAAGAGCAGTAGTCGAATGCTTTTCATGTTGAGTCAAAATTCTCTCGTTCTTTAAACTCCGATCCCAATCATATACCATCATATAATTAAAAGACTAAACTAGATAAAACACTACTATAGGAATCAATTACTCCTCATACCATTAGTTTTTGAAATTACATTTCATCACTTTTTTTAGGCGTGATACATACGTATGGTTTCGATACATAACTTAAGCGTGATACATAACTCAAAAAACCCTCCGGATACATATGAAGTTTTGTGATACATAAATTGGGCGCGATACATAACTCAATAACCCTCCTGATACATACGGAGGCACGTTAAATCAATCAGATACATGGTTAGATACGCGATACATTGTATAGTCACGATACATGTGATATATCATGAATTATTTATCGCGCGCATGTTACGTATCATGACCCTCCATTTGTATCTCGCAACCCTCCATATGTAACGCGTCTAAAAAAGTGGTATATCCTGTAATCTTTGAAAGTAGTATGATAAAATATAAATATGGTAAGACCGTGAGAGATTATGTAATTTATCCTAATTAAAATCAAGATAGTACTTCAATTTGTTTCAAGACACTTTTCTTTTGAGCCTGTCTCAAAAAGAATCGCCTTATATTTAGAAATAATTTAATTTTAAGATTCTCATTATATATACCCTAAACGAGATGATTTACAGCCACACAAATATATAAGGCTTGTTTTGGACCACATATTTAAAAAATATTACTTTTTCCTTAAACTTTGTGTCTAGT
>JBDJHY010000078.1:5143621-5155518 GCA_039654485.1 Withania somnifera
CCTATGCAAGAGGTGATTAAAAAGGAGACTATTTAGTGGTTGGACGTCGGGTACTATACCCTATATTCGATAGCCCATGGGTTAGTCCCATACAATGTGCTCCCAAAAAGGGTGGCATGCTCCAAATGAAAAAAATGAATTGATCCCAATGAGAACAGTCACCGGATGACGAATGTGCATGAATTTATTACAAGCTCAACAATTGGACCAAGAAAGCTCACTTCCTTTTGATAGGAGGAGGGCTTTCTGCCTCCTCAATAACTTCAACGACAATAGGATTTTCAATGTAAGCCTTCTTTTTCTCGGGCAACATATCATTCATCACCTCATTGGATTTAGCATCATTATCATGTTCACCTGATGAGTCTTCTATCTCCACACATCTCTTCTCAACACTTTACCACTCCGAGTGGTGTGAGCATTTCTCTCATTGTCATTTCGGATTTACTATTGTGTCACTTAAAAGAGTCCCCTTTTGTCGTGGATTAAGCAAGGAGGAAATTTGGCTCTTTTGTGTCTTTAGTTGTTTGGTTGTAGAATGTGTGTTGACTAGTTGATTCATGTTAGAAAGATCATTTCTTGTCTCCTTGATTCCCGAGCGGTAGATTCAACTTTTTTCGGTATTCAAACGATTTTCCGAAAATCCCCTCTACTAGAGCTAAAGAGGGGATTTTCTATACCCTTCCATTTTTGAGCGGAGTCACTTACGGATGGTTGGCTTGAACTTTGTTGACCACCCACCAGAGGAAGATAATCATTTGAGCTTCTATTATTATAATCTTGGTTCCAATTTCCTCGGTTGTCACCGGGAACCGCCTTGGTTATTGTCCCTCCAATTTGAGCCTCCTTGAGTTTGATCTCTCCCACCGGACCCACCTTGATCCTTGATTCCCTTGACCTTACTGCCATGATCTTTGGTAGTTAGACCAGGAACCTCGGCTTGATTGTTCATGAAGTTGGCCTCCTCATCATACATTTGATAACACTCTTATTTCGAGGCCCCATCTTATTCAACCCAATTGAGTTAACATTCCGAGTGCTAGTCCCCATAACATGCTTGGTTAGCACCGCCATTTGCGTCATCATTTGTGCCATATTCTCATCTCATTCTTCGTCCTTTATCTTTTACTTGGACAACACTGTTGAAGAGCCTAAATTCACAATATCTTGAGTCACAGATGTGCAAAGTTATGTTTGTCTTTGTCATCTGGTCAAGTAAACCACTAGCCACCTCATTTGAGTTGTCCATGAGTGACCCTTCCACCAAATTATTTTCAATCGATTTGTTTACCGAATCAAGTGACTTGTAGAAAGCTTGTAGAAGCATTACATCAGATAATTCGTGGTTCGGGCGTTGTTGAATCTTCTTTTTAAACCTTAACCAAGCCTCATAAGGGTTTGCAATGGTAATTTCTGGAAGTTGGTGATCTGATCGCTGAGTTGGATCATCTTGGGAGGAGGAAAGAACCTCTCAAGAAATGCTTCGATCAACTCGCCCATGATGTAATTGATTCCTTTTACAACTCTCCTAACCAAAATAGTAGCCTCCCCCCTTAGAGAGAAGGCAAAAAGGTTCAATCGGATGGACTCTTGGGAAATGTTGGTGATTTTGAAGGGTGAGCAAACTTCCCCGAAATTCTTTTAGTGTCGATTCGGGTCCTCATATGCTAGGCTCCCGAAAAGAGCCTGCATGCTGAGGGTCACGTTGAAATTGGCATTTCCGACTATAGGTGGAAATCAGATGATATTGGCTAAGCTGACTTGTGCCAAATTCACCCCACCCGCATATCCACCCGTTGCACCTGAATCAACACAAACACAGGAAACGTGAAATGAGAGATAAAGGCTAAGAGTGGAATATTACACTGAATAGTAATTTCTAAACCATATTCCCAACAATGGTGTCAAATTTTGATACGCTCAAACTTATATCATAAATTCATAGTCGAAGGTTACATCCGCCCCCGAAATGCTGGTTATTTTTTCCAGAATTGGATAGAGATCTGATAGTTTTTATGAGATTTTTGCTTGCTCATAATGCAGTTGAAAGGTAATTCTCATTGTAGTTTAGTTGATTGATGTAGAGGCAGATCCAAAATTTAAATTTATTGGGTTCAACTTTAAAAAATTTAGCATTGAATTCATTGTAATGTTAAAATTATGGGTTCAATCTAATATTCGTTGAGATTTTAGTAGATCTTTACACAAACTCTGTATCTTCAGATTAACCTATAGTCAAAAAGGCTACATTAGCCTAAATTGCTAGTTAATTTTTGAGAACTGGATAGGGATTTGATAGGTTTTATGGAATTTTTGTTTGCTACAGACGAGATGATGGTGGAAAAGGAGATCAGTGGACTGAAGTGATTTCATGGGAGCCAAGAGCTGTCGTCTACCATAACTTCTTGGTACTTCTATTAAGATTCCTTTTTTCTTTTGTTTATTTCAATACATTGTGCACGAATAGCAGTATAAGAAGTGATGGATAATATCCTCTTTTAGAGTTAATCTTGATGGAATTTCGCAACTATTTTAACTGGTGGAGGTGTCCATGTGACTCGTGATGGACGTATGATTATTCTAAACTAAGACTGCAGCCTTAATTTACTTAATGCTCTTCAAGTTCATATGACTGAAATTACTCTATTTGATAAGATACAGATCAATGAGATAGCTCATCTGACGTAGTGAATTGGAAAAACTCTAAGCTTGTTACTATGTTTTTTTGTTTATTTCAATGGGCTGAAGTGATTTCATAGGAACCAAGTGTTGTCGTCTACCATAACTTCTTGGTACTCTTTTTTTTTGGTTTATCGTGTGCCAGATAGGAGTTTAGAAAGAAATGAACAATGTCCTCCTTTAGAGTTGATCTTGACGGGATTTCACAACTTGTTTACCTGGTGGAGGTGCCCATAGAGGTAGGGCCAGGATTTGAAGAATATGGGTTCTGAGATGCAACCAAACCTGTAGCTCGTCTTAGTTAATTTGAACATAATTAATAAATTAAACAGAAGTTATTGGGTTTGTCCAAACCCGTAAGTGATACTCTACCTCCGTCTTGGGATGCCAGTATGACTTGTCATGGACGTTTGATTATTCAAAAACAAGACCCCACTCTTAATTTACTTATTGCACTCCAAGTTCACATGACTGAAATTACTCTAATGACATGATATTCATTCAAGAATACTACTAAAAAGCTAACGTAATATTCTCTCATAATGTCCAGGAAGTCCATCATGAGTAGGAAAAGAAATGCTTGCATTTGGCACTTCTTTTACTACACAAATTTGGGAAGGACACATAATTTCTGAATTTGGATAAGATATAAATCAATAGAGATAGCACATCTGACGTAGTGAATTGTAAGAATCAAAGTTGCATAAAGATGGCAACACTTGATTTCTATTTTCTATTTCTTTCTCTCAAACTGCATGGGTATTGATATTCAATGTGCTTTTGCACTGTGCCACTGCAAGAAACCAAATGCACTTCTTCGCCATTGTAGACCATGTATATCGCTTAAACTTGGTTTTTAGCAATTACCAATAATATTGAGGAAACTAACGTCGATATTTGTTCAATATTGATACTAGTGTCCTCATCAATATCATATCCCCGATGATTCAATAGCTGGTGCGTTGCTGTTTGTTGTTTGTAAATAACTCTTACCTTTTACCAAAAAAAAAAGAAAATATGCATTACCAGCTTGCATTTGGTGGTTTCTGCGGAAAGAAAGAAACATAATATGCTTAGAAGGACAATATATCTCTATTCTGAAGATCAAAATCAGTTTCAAGTTTTTTTAATTTCCTTTTGTTGTCAATTGGAAATTGTAAATGATGTTGAAAACCCTGCTAAACAGATTTTGAAGGACAATATGTCTCTATTCTAAAGATAAAATCAGATTCAATTCCTTAAATTTCCTTTGTTGTCAATTGAAAATTGTAAATGATGTTGAAACACTGCTAGAATTTTTAAATTCACTACATCGATAGTCAGGGGTTTTAGTTTTTTGTCTTTCTGCTGGGATGTAATGACAACACAATCTTTGTGTTGTTTGTTACTCCCTTCATTTCAATTTATGTAGCAGTTTTGGTTTGGTGTAGGGTTTAAGAAATAAAGAAAAACTCTAGAAATTGTGGTTTTAAATATGCAATGAGATTCTGCAGCTACAAAAGCATGCTATTGTTGAAAGTTTAAAGTTAAGTTGTTTCTCAATAAAGAAATGTGGACATTCTTTTTGTGGAACAAACGACTAAGGAAATAGTGCCACATAAAATAGAACAAAGGTAGTTTAAAAGTAATGCTTACCTTTAAACACAAAGAACCGATTCATTGGCTGATACATTTTCTGGTATCTTAGGAGTCGTTGCCCTTGTTCTCATTCAAAGCACATCTAAAACTGGATCTGTTGAGTGCATTTACTTGTTTGTGAAGAAGTCGCTATTCTGAACTTCCTTCCAATTTTTTGGGCAGTCAAAGGAAGAATGTGAATATCTGATTAATCTTGGCAAGCCTCATATGAAGAAGTCATCTGTGGTCGATAGTGCTACTGGCAAGAGTACAGACAGCAGGTAAGCATCTCTTTTGCTTGCTCTGCTGCTGTTCTCTCCTTTTTCAATGATCACTATTTTAACTTTAAACCTCCCTGGCAGGGTTCGAACAAGTTCGGGAACATTTCTTGATAGGGGACAAGATAAAGTAGTCAGGACTATAGAGAAAAGGATCGCAGATTTTACTTTTATACCAGTAGGTATGCTGATTTTGTCCCGAAATATGTGTTACTATGAATTTATCAGTAGGTATGTAAATGTTGCTTGATGCTCGATCTATGATAGATCTATAAGAAGCTCCATACAAGTTGATATATAATATATTACCACTCGTCTCTTTATGTGATGGAGAGGGAATTGGTTCTTTGGTCTCAATATGAATCACATATAACGTCTGCTTTTACTTAGGAATTTTGGTTTGTTGGATTTAACTATAATTCCAGGGGAATGCTCATGTTGAGATCCTCTGCAAAAGGGGCTTTTCTTTCAGCCTACGAATGATTTTTCTTTTGTTGACAAAATTGGAGCTTTATGCATTTTCTCAGGAGAAGTTTATCCTGATCTGCGATGCAATTCAAATGGCATGATGAGTGAGTGGGGATGAGTTGGAGACTAATTACATGCCCAAGGTTAAACTAAGGCTTTCCAAATCCCGCAATGCAAAATCTGGGTGTTAATAACTGCTTCAAATGACTCCTCTATCCTACACGACCATGGAAGTTAGTGTTTATTCAAGGGCCGACTTTCTTTTGAAAAATGAGCTTAAAGGAGATATATATCATCCACATGTTCAGCCAGTCAGGCATATTTATATTTCTTGACACATCTAAACTTCCTAAAATTTGCTTCTTTAACTACCCAACTATTTGACATGTTTGCCATTGTGCAATTTCTTGAACTGCATGTAATTGGTGCTGTTGCTTCTGTCTATAGAGCACGGTGAAGGTCTTCAAATTCTTCACTATGAAGTGGGGCAAAAGTATGAACCACACTATGATTACTTCTCGGATAAGTTTAATACTCAACATGGTGGTCAACGTATTGCTACGGTTTTGATGTACTTGTAAGTGACTTTCCCCCGGTGAGGTTTATATTTATGTATTTCGTTAGTTACTCTGGTTAATATCCCTTGCTGTACCACAGATCAGATGTTGAAGAAGGAGGAGAGACTGTATTTCCTGCTGCGAAGGGAAATTTTAGTGCGGTTCCTTGGTGGAATGAGCTATCTGAATGTGGAAAAGGTGGACTCTCTGTAAAACCAAAGATGGGTGATGCTTTACTCTTCTGGAGCATGAAGCCTGATGCTACTCTTGATCCTTCTAGCTTGCACGGTGAGTAATGTCCACTAAGAATAGGTTCTGATAATGGCTGCTGATTGATTTTAACAAGCTCAACTATACCATATTATCGCGTTATCTGAACATCTTATCGCACATGAAGTATCACCCTCCGTACAACTTAGGAGAGCTCATGACTACTGAAAATTTTGTTGACAAATAAGTTCAATTATCTGTCTTGTTGTAGGTGGGTGCCCCGTGATTAAGGGTAACAAGTGGTCGTCCACGAAATGGATGCGTGTTCATGAATACTAACCTACTGCAAAGGTAAATATAGCCCCTTTAATGAGGATAATTAGATACGAATTAATGCAATTCTAATCTCTTGTGCAAGTTTTGCAAAATCACTCTGGTCTTAGATATGTTTCTCCCTCTTGAACCTCACAATTATGAGGCTCAGTCTTATTGCAGCTATGTCGGAGATATTTATTAGAAAGTGATGTTCCAGTTCTTCGAATGCTTCCTTGAATGATTTCCTAGTAGTAGTCCTATGAACCGACTATGTAGGATCAGCTCCTTACGCACGAACATTAACTCACTTATGAGGACCTACCACGTGGACTTCATTTATGAGTAAATACACCTTTTGAGCTAGAAGTTGATTGTTTTTCAGAAAATGCAGTATTAGCTCATTGAAGATAAACATTAAACTGATTTATGAGGATAGAGTAATAGACTAGCTAGCTTTCGTTTGTGAGAAAATACAGTGTTTGATCCAGAAGATGAACACTTTTAGGAAACGGTGTCTGTCCCTACCATGATGGGTATGATGAGGTCGTAGTGTACTCTGGCATATATACTGAGGAAAAGAATCATTTAAGTCCAAGGCCAGAATTACCCGAATACTAATTGTGATAGAGTTGAAGAACCTCTAGTATGTGACAGAGAACTGTTTCATCATTCCCTTCACATCTTGGGAATAACAATACGAATGTGATTCCCACGTTTCTGAAAACCCCTTTTGAAGACGGAATCCAAGATTTAGAGTTACTAGGTTTGAGGTGGTGTGGAGTAACATTTAGAACACATACACTCAAAGTATAGAGCAGCGGGTGCATGTTTACTCTGCACCCCTAGCTAATATCTAGGTCCGCCCATGTCCCTATGTCAAGAGGAGGACAATTAAGTTTTAATTTGTTGGACGTGACTAGCACCGGCATTTCTTGGATATTTGTTAGTATTCACTTTTTTTTTTTATCTACCTCTTTTTATTAGTTAATTAAGAGCTCTATTTCCTTGCACATTACAAACTTTAGTTACCTTCTAGAATATCGGTGCACCTTTAGCATGACTGTGTGAGATCCTCTGTAGGTCCAACAACAATAACTACATACCTAGTGTAGTCCCACAAAGTAGAGTCTAGGAAGGGTAGAGTGTACATAGACCTCACCCCTACTTTAGAGTTAAAGAGTCCTCTTAGAGGTTGTTTCAGATAGATCCTCCGCAGGTCCATTTTCTTTATTTACTCATCTACCCGTCCAAATTTAGTTTCATTCATTCTCCTAAAGGAGATAGTGCTCAAAAATGGGACGACTCATTTGTGTGTAAAATTCTTAAACATGTCTCTCAACAGCTTTATTGAGTCGTCATCTATAGCGGATCAATCTTGTAGATTTATCGTGTCCTTTAGATTTGGTGATATCTTTTATGCAGGTCCACTTTCGAGTTTGGATGTACTCGCTGTTGTACGATTTGTATCAGAAAACGGTTATGATCTTTATAATTTTAGAAGAGCTCAGCTTTCAACCTCAAGCCTATTATACACAGATGGTACTAAATAGTAAATACTATTTGCTTCAACTTCTTTTCTTCTTCCTTTAACTAGAATTATAGCTATTTATACAATATCGGATATGCACTTGTACTCGAGTTTACAAGATGTCATTATCTGAGGCGGATCCAAGATTTCAACTCTATGAGTGTTGGATTTTAGAACGATTTTAAGTGCTAATTAGTGGAATCATGATGTTGTATTAGTGAGAAATGAGTAACTATAGTTCCTTATGTTTTGGGGTTGATCTAACATACTTGAGTTCATTTGTTTAATGGTCATTCAATTATTGAAAATAGATGAACGCAATTATTTTTCTTTCTTTGTATTAGAATAGTTAATATCTTTTATTATTTCACTCAAAAAGTTTTCTTCTTCTTTTACATCGCAAAGTCACTTATTTTTTGATATAATTTTTTTTATTTCTTTAACTTAGCACACCTAAAATATATATATTATAAATATTTCATTCGTCTTATATTAGCTGGTCACCTTTTAGTTGTGTATCTTATTAAATCAAGAAAATATTAATTAAATTCTTTTTATATTACCCTTCTAATTATTTTATTAAAAGTGTTGGCACTTGTATATAATGTTGGGAAAATTACCTCCCATTATCTCAATCAATCACATTATTTTGTCAAAATTATAAAAATTCTAAACTTTTAAAAAATTTAAATCTTTCTAATGATACATTCTCAATCCGTTACAAAATGTATATGTGGATGTATAAGTATAGATTAGAGCTCACTTCACACCAACATCTTTTTTCTCCTTCTCAGCTTGAGAGCTTCTTTCTACATCAAGATCTGGTCGTGATTTTACGCAAGGTATCCGGTACAAAGTATCTGTTGATACATATTGAGCAATGTATCCTTGGAACGAAATTTGGGATTTACTGAAATTTGTAAAAGATCCGATATCAATTGATATTAGTGTCTAAAGGGTTGGAATTTATGTAACTTGCCTAAAAAAAATTCAACGAAGTTTCTGAAGGTATAAATTAGTAAAATTATTTTTTTATTTATAATTTCTTAATATACGTGTAAAATGAAAAATGATTAACTAAGTATCAATTATTTATAAATTTGTGAAAGATTTTTCCAAAACCAATTCATAGGTGACTTTTTAAGTGAAACAATAAAAATTAGGTGATTTACTTAAATTATGATTTGTTTTCATTACCTTCTAAATTATAGCTTTGACAGACAACAAAGTGTTTCTTAACACTTCAGAGGTGAGTGGGGAGTAAAATAAATCATCAACATAGCTTTTTACAATAATTGAAAATCTCACCAAACATTAAACTGCCACCAACTATTACCGTGGCCGAGTTATTTTTGGTGAAGGGTGGTTAAGTGCATATCTTTTTATCGGGACATTCTGCATATCTTTTTATTGGGACATTCTTTTCTGTTATATTAAGGGTGCTCAAAATTTTAATAAATACTCGTATAGCTAATATTTAATCACTATACTCCACAACAATGGCGGAGCCACTTTCGGCCACACTTTTCGTCGAAACATTATTGGAGTATATATGTTAAATATTAACTATTACAGATATAAATTAAATTTTAAACACTCTTAACACAACTTAAAAGAAAATTTGCACGTCCTTCGTCAAATTCCTCGTTCCGTCATCAGTGCCTATCACTCAACTCAAACTATGATTTTGAATAAGAAAAAAATGCTTCCTATCAATCAAAAGTTTCACGTCCAGCAAGACTACAACCACAACAACGACATATTCTGTGAAATTTTAGGAGTAAGGTTTTTGATTAAAGCTTTCGAATCTGTTCCAAAGTCACTTTAGAATTCGAAATTTAGAAGGACAAAATATACATAAATTTTACTCCTACATTATAAAAAAAATTATTTACAAAAAATTCTCGACTCGAATACTAACAAATAAAATTAGGTGAAAAGAAGGAAACACTATAGGGTAAAAATATTAGTAACAACTAGTCTTTGTGTCCCAAGTTTAGCCAAAACCAGTTGGTAATAGCCCACTGTAATTAATACTACTAATTCTAACTTTACCTACCTTTATTTATGGTTCATGCATTGACTTTGTAATTAATTAATGGAGTAATAAATAAACCTAAAATATATAATTGGCAGGTGAGACTATTGGGTTAATTAATTATTATTGTCTCATTTTTTATTTTTATTTTGGTTTAAATGTGTCTCATTTTTTTACTTTCTCCTCTAATGTTGAGTTAACTTACGTCATTGATTCACACTTCACATGTAGTCTAGAAAATTTATGAAAAATTGAATAATAACTGATAAAATCTGATTATTTGGAAAAAAAAAATATGAATAATTAACAAGAAAGATAAAATGAAGATTACATCAAATTTTAGTTGGTGGAATTTATAAACAATTGAATAATAGATATGATTTGTTTATCTAACAAATCTTGTAATCGGATTTTTTTTTAATGTTTGAAAAATATTTTCTAAAGGGAAAAGAATTGTTTTATCTTTATGAGGTATGAAACGTTTGTGTATATTTTATCCTTTCTAAATTTTATCTTTATGAGAATAACGGCTTGCGATTCCTAAGGAAATGAAAAATAAATTCCACAAGTGGCATTTCATATTTTGATTATGTATAGCCCTCATCCTTAGCCTCAGTGCCTGAGCCATCATGGGTGAAGGATTATTAGGTGCACACACTTTTTCGAGAATATTATATGGAATGTAGAGGTTAAATATAAACTATTATGAGTATATATTTAATATCAAACACCCTTAAAAAATACCCAGTGTATTTTCATGAAGTGAAATAGGAGGAGCGTAGATTGTGTTTGGTTCATATAACTATCTCAAATGTAAGTTAGAAAGACTGTTTTTAAAAAATGCCACCTCATAATATTTTGCTAAATTATATAAAAATACTTTTAAAATAATTTTTTTTCTTCCTTACCGAACACTATAAAATAAATAAGAATCCCACTTCTTTTTTGTTAAAAGAAACAAAAAAAAAAGAGAAAATTTGAATATTTCTATTCTTGTTAATTAATTTTTCAGCAATGAATGATTGAAAATGAAGGTTAGGTGTGCACTTTTTTACTTCTTTAGGGGCCACCAAAGAAACCGACCAAAAATAATGTGGTGGATTTTGATGAAGAAAAATTACAAGTGCAATAGAAGTAGGCCAAACCCACAATTTGATTTTATGTGCATCACAAATATTATTTTATTTATGATAAATCAATAAAAATAACTTAATAAAATTATAAATAAAACATATGAGATCTTTGTAAGTTCATTTTTGTTCGTCCATATATTAAAAGTGAACATAGAATATTTTTTCTTTTTCGAGTCATCTCAAATGACAGGAGCAAATCTTAAGAGTCGATTACAGGTTCACATATAAGTGAAACTAGAATATCCTAGAGATATCAAAAAATTGCATAACTTATGTGTAATTAAATTTATTATTCTTTGTATATATAAAATTATTTGATTGCAAAATTTAATTATTATTATTATAATAATTAAATTTTACAATCAAATAGTTTGAGGTCATTCAGTATTAATTTGAGATCGTTTAGATATATATTATATATTTAGAATTTCATTTATAAAATTATTCTGAATATATTATTAATAATAACATATTCAATATATTTCACAAAATAAGGTCCGAAAAAGGTAAAGTGTACCAGTCCATACAACTATCTCAAAAGTGAGGTAAAAAGGTTGTTTTAAATAGATCATTAATTCAAGACAAAAACAATGTATAAAAAAACATTATACAAGAATAAAAAACAATCAATAATAACTAAACAACATAAGCAAGACCACGATATCCCAATTAAAAATAATTTACTTGAAATAATAAATCTCTCCAAAAATCCAATAACAGAACACAATAGATAAATCACTACGACTTCTTAATATTTATCATACAATTTATTTTTATTTTTATATTTTGAATAAAGAATGGGCTTCAATCCCAATGCTCATAGTACTTAATCCATCCTTGTTAGGGTTCACTTTTCACTAGTAGTATGTCATAAAGTTCACAAACATATCTATCCCCCTTTCACCAAACCACATCTATAAAACCTCCTCTTTTAAACTAAGGGAAAACTCGATACATTAAGTTTTTGCTATGCGTGAAGTTTGAAAAAAAATCAAATTACAAGGGTTTATTGTATATAGTTTTACGTAAGAGACTGTTTTCAAGTCTTAACCCAGTGGTCTATGGATCACGTAG
>JBDJHY010000078.1:5155618-5172554 GCA_039654485.1 Withania somnifera
GAAAGTTTAAAGTTAAGTTGTTTCTCAATATAGAAATGTGGAGATCCTTTGTGGAACAAATGATTAAGGAAATAGTGCCACATAAAATAGAATAGAGGTTAAAAATAATGCTTACCTTTAATAACAAATAACTGATTCATTGGCTGATAAAATTTCTGGTATCTTAGGAGTTGTTACCTGTGTTCTCGTTAAAGCACATCTTATACTGGATCTGTTGACTAATTCATTTACTTGTTTGTGAAGAAGTCACTATTCTGAACTTCCTTCCAATTTTTTGGGCAGTCAAAGGAAGAATGTGATTATCTGATTAATCTTGGCAAGCCTCATATGAAGAAGTCAACTGTGGTTGATAGTGCTACTGGCCAGAGTACAGACAGCAAGTAAGCATTTCCTTTTGCTTGCTTTGCTTCCTGTTGATTCTTTTTCAATAATCACTACTTTAACTTTAAACCTCCTTTGCAGGGTTCGGACAAGTTCGGGAACATTTCTTGATAGGGGACTAGATAAAGTAGTCAGGACTATAGAGAAAAGGATTGCAGATTTTACCTTTATACCAGTAGGTATGCTGATTTTGTACTGAAATATTTTTTACTATGAATAGACCAGTAGGTATGTAAATGTTGCTTGATTCTTGATCTAAGATAGACCTCGAAGAAGCTCCATACAAGTTGGTATGTAATATAATACCACCTGTCTCTTTTTGTGATGGAGAGGGATTAATTCTTTGGTTTCAATATGAATCACATAAAACATCTGCTTTTACTTAGGAATTTCGGTTTTGCTGGATTTGCAATGTCTTGAACTGCATGGTTGCGATTATGCAATGTCTTGAACTGCATGTAACCGGTACTTTTGACATGGTTGCGATTATGCATTGTCTTGAACTGCATGTAACCGGTGCTTTTGCTTCTGTCTATAGAACATGGTGAAGGTCTTCAAATTCTCCACTATGAAGTGGGTCAAAAGTATGAGCCACACTATGATTACTTCTCGGATGCGTTTAATACTGTAAATGGTGGTCAACGCATTGCTACAGTTTTGATGTACTTGTAAGTGACTTTCTCCGTGAGGTTTGTGTTTATGTGTTTTCGTAAGTTACACCGATTAATTTCCCCTGCTGCATCACAGATCTGATGTTGAAGAAGGGGGAGAAACTGTATTTCCTGCTGCCAAGGGAAATTTTAGTGATGTTCCTTGGTGGAATGAGCTATCTGAATGTGGAAAACGCGGACTCTCTGTAAAACCAAAGATGGGTGATGCTTTGCTTTTCTGGAGCATGAAGCCTGATGCTACTCTTGATCCTTCAAGCTTGCACGGTGAGTAATGTCCACCGAGAGTAGGTTCTGATAAGGGCTGCTGATTGATTTAAGTGGCTCAATTATACCCTATAATAGCGTTATCTGAACATCTCAACACATGTGAAGAGCTCATGACTACTGCACAATTTGTTGATAAATGAGTTCAATTATCTACGTCTCGTTGTAGGTGGGTGCCCCGTGATTAAGGGTAACAAGTGGTCATCTACGAAGTGGATGCGTGTTCATGAATACAACATTTAATTACAGTAAAAGGTAAATATCCCTTTAACGAGGATAATTAAATATGAACTAATGCATTTCTAATCTCTTGCGCAAGTTTTGTAAAATTACTCTGTTCTTTGATATGTTTCTTCTTGAACCTACAATTTTGAGGCTTCATGCTTATTGTAGGTATAGGTATATGCTGCAGAAATTTAGTAGAAACTTGGAATGTGGCCTTGAGTGATGTTTCCTAGTATTAGTCCTACAGACCCAAACGTAGGATTAGTACCTTGTGGACGAACATTGAACTCATTGATGAGGACATACTACACAGACTTCATTCGTGAGTATATACACCCATTGAGCGAGAAGATGATTATTTTTTTCAGAAAATGTAGTATTAGCTCCTAGCAGACAAACATTAAACTCATTTTTGAGGATAGACTACCTAGATTTCATTTGTGAGAAGAATATACACCCTTTGAGCGAGAAGATGAATACTTTTAGGAGGTGGTGTCCCTACCATGAAGGGTGTGATGAGATCATACTCTGGCATATATAATGAAGAAAAGAATCATTTAAATCCAACACAAGAATTACCCCAATATTGAATATGACATGGAGAATTTACAGTTTATCGAGGAGATGACCTCATATAAGAAGGTCTGGATGGACCCGTATTAGGATAGGAGGATAGTAAGTAGGAGTGCTTTGTTGTGTTAGTCGTGCTAAGAGTCGTAGTGCTTCGCTTGGAGATTGATTGTAGTATTATTATGCAGTAAACTTGTTTCTGTTACTATCTGTTGTCTTGTAACTACGTATTGTTCTTGTTCTTTGTTCTTATATTATTTCTTTTGTTGGATCATTATTGTCTTGAGCTGGGGGTCTATCGGAAACAACTTCTCTCTCACCTATGAGGTAGTAGTACGGACTGCATACACTCTACCCTCCCCACTCCCCAGATCCCACTTTGTGAAAATATATTGGGTATGTTGTTGTTGTTGACTAATTATGATAGAGTTAAACCTCTAGTATGTGACAGAGAACTGTGTCATCGTTCTCTTCACATTGTGGGAATAAATATAGGAATGTGATTCCACGTTTCTGGAAACCCCTTTTGAAGGCGGAATCCAAGATATAGAATTAGTAGGTTTGAGGTGTGGTGTTGGAGTAATATTTAAAACTTATACACTCTTGAGTCTAGAGCAGTGGATGTGTCTGTACTCTGCACCACTAGGTAATTTCTAGATCCGCCCATGTCCCTGTGACAAGTGAATGGAGGACCATTGAGCTTTAATTGTATTGGGAGTGACTAGCAATGGCATTTCTTGGATGTTTGTTACTCATTTTTTTACTCTAGCTCTTTTTATTTGTTGATTAAGAGCACCATTTCCTTGCACATTACAAACTTTAATTGCCTTCGAGAATATGGGTGTACCTTTAACCATGACTGCATGAGATCCTCTGCAGATCCAACAACGACAACATGCTCAGTGTAGTCCCACAAAGTGGGGTTTGGGAATGGTAGAGTGCACATAGAACTTACCTCTACCTCAGAGGTAAGAAGCTGTTCCGGAGAGATTCTCTCTAGTCCATTTTCTTTATTTACTCATCCACCCATCCAAATTCAGTTTCAATTATTCTCTTGAGGTAGAGGTATAGAATGGAGAAATTATCTAAAATTCCTAAACTTTTCTATGAATAGTTTATCGATTCGTCATCTATAATAGATCAATCTTGTACATTTATCATGTTTGTTAGATTTGACGATATCGTTCATGCAGGTCCACATTCAAGTTTGGATTCACTAGCTGTTGTACGATTTGTATCAAACGCGGTTATAATCTTATTACTTTAGGAGAGCACAGGTTTCAACCTCAACCTATTATACTCAGATGGTACTATTTTCTTCTTCTTCTTTTGTTCTTACTTTTTCAGTTTTCATAACATTGGAGCTCACAGAATTAGTATATGTTACAGTTTTTCATTGTGTTTTATATGAAATGAGAATTATAGCTATTTATACAATATCTGGTATGTACTCTTGCATTCGAGTTTACAAGATGTCCAACCCAAGCCACTCGGAGGTGAGAGCCATGATTTCAACTTTATGAGTTTTGGATTTTAGAACAATGACTTTAAGTGCTAATAGTTGGATTCTGGATTTAATGTGTATGTATTTGATGAATTTTTCAATACAAATATATTGTTTGAGTAGAAGTTATTGAGTTTGACTGAACCCATAGTCGGGCTTCTACCTCCGCTAATGGATGTGAGGTGGAGTATTCGTCGAATTACAGAATTCAAACTTTTATGTTCTGTGACAAGGTATGTTTGTTGAATTGCTGAGAAATGATAACTATAGTGATCAATGGCAAGTGTTGAGCACCATGAGATTTCAATTTCAATTCGTTAAAAAATTGATTTATTTATGTCAGTGTTGTTTAAAGGCTGACTTATCTATGCCAATGTCGTTACGGATTGCAAAACTATTTTTGCCACATGGACTTTTATTAAAAGTATAAGTCACCAAAATCTAAATCGATCAATATTTTTTAAAGTAAAATTAAAATAAAAAATCATACTTATTAGATAAAAATTAGACTTATTAAGATAAAGCAGGGTATGGGTTGAAATTTATTTTAATAAATTTAATTTTTAATTTTGATTTTAAGTACCATTGATTGATCTGGGTTTGGTGGGTGGACCTCTAATAAGATCTTATATGAAAAAAAAAAAAGATTCTGTAAAATTATTGTTAAAAGTAATGCTATAAACCTTTTTGTGTAAAATAAAACATAGATGAGCTAAACTTTTAATGAATATAGCATAGGTGTACCATTTTCAATAATCTTGTGACATGTTTGAACTTTTTCCTTTTTTAAATGAAGTATAAAAAAATTAGTGACTTTTATAAGAAAGGAAAAAATGACTTTTCAAGGGGGAAAGGGCAATTTATATAAATGATAGTTCTTTAGAAGCTAATTACATAATACAGTATAAATTTTAAAAGTTATATATTTTGTCAGATACACTATATTTTATTTTATATACATTATATTTTAATTTTAAATACATTGTATGTATGTAAACTCCCCAGTTGTGACTCGCCACTCTCGTTTCTCTCTTGTCTCTCTCCTCTCTTCCTCACTGATGTGTCTAGTAATTTGTGATGCATCTAGTGTATTTGTGCATAGATATAACAGTGTTAGGGATGTGCATCGATCGGTTCAGTTCGTTTTTACGCCTTATAAATTTAATTTATCGACTTTTAGTATATTTAAATCCTCAATCTTTGGCACATCTGGATCGGCGAAAACTCACTCGGTCTGCGCGTCTACCGGGGCACCATACTGACTTCAATCTTTAACGGTTCAGTTTTGACAAAAAAATGCTCATATAAAATAAATGACTTTTTCAACATTTGACATAAAAGTAACACCACATTTTAGAAGAATAGAAATTTACCACGGTCAAAAATTCAAAATAACAAAGCCAACATATAAGAGAAAAGTCACAAGAAAAAAAGAAGGGGGACTTACTTGCTGCTGAGATGATTGATAATGACAATCAGTAGCTATCACACTGTGTGCAACAAATACAATGTCCTAACTAAAACTGTCATGTGATTTGTGTGCTAAGCTCACAAATATATCACTCTTTTTAAATAAAAAATGCAATTAAAACAGATAGTTAATAATAATTAGCATAGTTTTATTGGGTTATCAGTTAAATCGATAACCTAATATTAACATATTAATACCGAATTGATAATTTAATTATTTTTTATAAAATTATTAAAAATCATTAATCCAATAACCCAAAATAATATGCAATAGAATTTTTATTAGTTCAGTTTATTGGTCGGTTCAATATTTGTACACCGCTATGTACTATTTCAAAAAGTGATTGATGAATCTATTGCTTTTATAATGTATCTAGAGTATATATGCATAGATCCAGGTTGATTTTGAGAAGACATTGATGTATTTATTGTGCTTGTTTTATATCTGTTCTATTTATGATGTATAATGTATCTGTCCACAAAAACTTGATCTCAATTTTGCAATTTATCTATATAGAGATATATGTACCTCTTGTACCAATATATCTGTGTATAGGTTACAAAGAAGAAGAACAAGAGGAGGAGGAGGAGGAGGAGGAGGCGGAGGAATATACATAAAAGTAATTTTAGCTTTATCTATGCCTATGTATCTTAAGGCCCAATCTCCGGCTAAAACCTATTTGGCATCTGCCTCCGGCAACACCCACTGCTCCGGCAATACCCATTTGCCATCACCATTATAATCGCACGACTTAACAATCCTTTAAAATCTCATGACATCATTGCTTTCTCAACTTCTAAACCCTACGATTTCACCTCCAACAACATTCACACGACCCACCTTCGACTCCATCTCCGACGAAATATCATGATGTCAAAATTTCATGACGTCATTGCTTTCTCAACTTTCAAATTCCACGTTTCCACCTCCAAAAACACCCACACATTTCTCCTCCGATTTTATCTCCGAATAATTCACAGACACCACCCATTAGAGATACACAGAAATATAAAGATATAAGGAAAAGAGGGAGAGAATGGGAGGAGAGAGGCAGCAACTGAAAAAATTAAAGCCCGTTTGTGTTTTTTGTAAATTTTCAAATATATGTGTGGTGGAGTAACTATAGTGTCCATACATGTTTGTTTAGGCGGAAAAATTTGTGTTTCTAAATTTCAATAGTGGTTTCGAACTTAAATCATGATATATTTTCATTACCTTCTGAAAACTATCACTATTTTACAAGTTTCCTAGTTAAATTATCGACTTCTATAAATACTCAACTCAAACTATCATTGAACAGAAAAAAGCACTCAATCAATCAAATAATTTACCTTCATAAAGATTACGACAACAACATCAATATACCCAATAAAATCTCATAATTAAAATTTTATTAAAATAAAAATACATAAATCTTATAAATAGAAAAATTGATATGAAGACCCTCGAGTCGAATACAATAAATGAGCCACGTTTATCCCACCGCGTCCGTAAATTTAAAAGCTACGCCTTAGTTTCAAACCCAAAATAAAAAAAGAATTTTCTGTCCCAAGTTTAGCCAAAACCAGTTGCTAATCGCCCACTGTAATTAATACAACTAATCACCCAACTAAGCTAATTTTTCTCTAATTTTACCAACCTTTGTTTATAGTCCATGCATTGACTTTGCATTAAATGGAGTAATTAAAAAAACTAAAACATATAATTGGCAGGTTAATTGAGTAATTAAAATTGATAAGATTTGATGATTTTGTAAAAGATTATGTATTATTTAATGAGAAAGACAGAATGAAGATAGAATTAAACTGTAATTTTGATCGAACTTGTAACTAATTGAACAATAAATAAGATTTGATTATCCAACAAATTGAACAAAACTTATAATCGATATTTTCATGTTTAGAAAATATTTTTTCGAGGAAAAATAATTTTTTTATCTTTATGAGGTAAAGATAACGTTTGTGTATGCTCTATTTGTTTTTTTAACTTCACCAGTAAAATTATATTAGGTGTATTGCTATTTTTTATTTTTTAAAATAAATAAATTTCTTAAAAAATGAGAAAAATGACTTATGTGATTCATAATGAAATTTGAAAAATTTTACAAGTGTCATTTTATATTTTGATTATTCATAGACTTTCCCGCCTTCACAACACCTCATGTCCACCTTACACCTATCAGTGGTGGAGCTAAAAAAATTTATAAAAAAGTATATTTTTACGAAAAAGTCTAGTATATATATATTATCTAACAATATAGTGCAAGTTTCTACTGAAAGAGTATCAGTTGATACCCCTCAACTGCTTGTGACTCCGCCACAATATTTGTCAAATTTATACACAATAATTTTTAAAATAATATATTTTATCTATATATAAAACACAAAAATAAATAAAAGTTCCATTTATTTTCTTGAAAAAGTTACATCATTTTGCTAACGATTTTTATTATATTCCCGCAATTTCAAAAAGTTAAAAGCTCAAATAATGAATTAATGGTAGATTTAGTGAAAGATACGTCAATACAAAATTACTTTTTTATCACTCAAATGTCAAATCATAACTAATAACCTTAAAGCTTACAAATTTTTATACAATAAAATTTAATTGTATAGTTGTTTTTAATATCTCGCTTATTAATTGTATATTTATCTTTAATTATTTAAAATGTGTGTTTTTGTTTATAGTTAGATTAATAAGATTATGTTATCATTAAATGTGAAGTAATAATACAAGCTGATTAGCATAAAATATGAATAATTAAGCAATGAAGAGTAATTAATAATTATGATAATTTTTGGAATAATTACGAAGAAAGAGATCAAAAGAGAACATTTCAATTAACTGAAAATTAAATATACTTAGTTACATATCAGATAATATAAAAATTAAAATTTAACAATAAAAATTGTTACTAACCGTTTATAATAAGTTAATTAATTAGTACTCTTATAGTTAATGCATCCCAAGTTTTGCTACAAAATTAATCTTCTTCAAAGCTTGCTTCACATTATTGCAGTCGACTATATCAAGTATTTAAATAAATAAAAACTATATCAAGTATCTTAGGGTGTATTTGGCAGAGGGGAAAATACTTTTTAATTTTTTATATTGATTGGTCAAAGTATTTTTTCTAGTAAAATATGTTTTTTTAAAAAAAAAAAAAATAACTTTCGTGATAAACGTAAGAAAAACAATTTCTACGAGTGACATTTCAAGTTAATTATCTTTTTCTCATCCAACGCCCCAAATTTCCGTCACTTTCACCTTGAGATCTCCACTCCCCATTTCATCTCACCCACGTATTATTTTGCAGCATTACATATAAATGTTGTTGGAATAATAACTTTTTTCTTACATATTGCACATTAGAAAATAAATTAGAAAACTCACTTATTTTTTACGAGAAAATATTTTTTAGAAAATATTTTTCACGAAAAAACATTTTCTTTAGTACCAAACACCCTTAAGAGATTGTTTGGTGTGAGGGATAAGGTATAATAAACATCTTGAAATAAGATCCATGATTATTTTATCCTGTATTTTGTTGGAGGTATTAGTTAATTTCGAAATTATTTATCCCATCATTTATATATTGAGAGAAAGAGAGAGGAAATTGAATGAAAAATTGTGGAACAAATATGGAGGAAACTGAAATTTAAAGTAAAGTAACTTTACTTTTTAGATGAAATATTTTTCTACATCGGTGGGAGAAAAGACTTTCTTTTCTTTATATTGAGGCTAATATCTTCTAACTAATAGTGAACTAAGAAAAAGATGAGTCTTGCACCGTTGTCGTCGCTCGACTTCGATTTTTGGATTTGGGCTTTGGATAATGATCGAAAAACTATCATTTTGGACAAAATTCATTTAAAATTAATTATATAACAATTATTTGATTCAAAAATTGACCATGTGTGAGTCGCAGATGTACTGAAGTAATGCATCTCTTCGATTCAATTTTTTGTTTCATGTGCAGCGGGCATGTGCCAAAGTGTGTTCCAGATGCCATGGGTCCGCACATGGCCCCATCGCATCTAAACATGCAATTTTTTGTTGAAAATTTGCAACTTTTCTAAATCATTGCATCTCTTTTTAAGAAGTTTTAGTTGGCTATAAATATCTGACTTTTCCTCAGATATTAGAAATGAAGTCTCATTTTCTTTTACATTTCTTACAATCAAAATCTAGTGTGATTTACTACCATAGAGTGGTTCGTTATTTTACAAAATTTAAGGTACTGTTATTCCGTAGAAGTTGATCATTTTATCCTGGCAGAATATATTTCGATACTTGGATATTTGAGAGGAATAATTTTCTTAAGGACACACTGTGCATTTAGTGGACTTGATCATTTCTACCTTTATCACTTTCTTTCGTAAAGTTTGAAGTTTTGCATGTTGTTCTTCATTGTTGAATACAAATTTTATATATATCGAAGTATAATATTATATACCTTAGTAATAGGATAAGTGATCTCATATACATGATAGCAGTGACAGATCCATGATTTAGGGGCCGTGTGCTCGAAAGGTTCAAACACATGTATTGACATCTAAATCTTTAAGGTTCTACTCAAAAACTAAATCACTCAGCTATCTTCTTGGTATCATGAGTGTTTTTATTTTTATTTTACACTAATTAATTTTATATATATATATTTAATGGATGTAGAAGTATCCCAATAATGCACCTAAGTTTTCCCTTCATAAAAGATAACTTATCTTGAAATAGTGAATTTCAATATAATTAATTCTAGAATATATTTTTTCCAATCAAACTGACCCCTTAATGTAAAATTTTAAAGGAAAATTCAAATTTGGGTATTTGTCTTCTTGTTTATTATTTTTTCAGCAATGAATGATTGAAAATGAAGGTTAGATGTGCACTTTGTTTTTGTTTCTTAGGTGCCACCACAGAAGCCACCCAAAAACAAAGGGTGGATTTTGATGAAGAAAAGTAAAAGTGCATACAAGAAGGTCAATCTCCAAATTTTGATTTTATGTCCATCACAAATATTATTTTATTTATAATAAATCAATAAAAATAACTTAATAAAATTATAAATATAGCACTTTGTAAGTTCACTTTTGTTCATCCATATATATTAAAAGTGAACATGAAAATAATTTTTTCAAGTCTATCTCAAACGATAAAAACGCATTTAGAAATTCGATTACAAGATGTCAAAAAATTGCATAAGCTATAATTAAATTAATTATTTTTTATTTATATAAAACTATCTAATTGCAAAATTCAATTATTAACATCATAATAAATTAAATTTTGCAATCAAATAGTTTGAGGAATATTAATTTGAGATTGTTTGCATTTTATATTTTAGAATTTCATTTCTAAAATTACTCTAAATATATTATTAATAATTTAAAATTCATAAATTTTTAATAGTTTTTTTCAAGTGGACTTTTTATCATAAGAGGGCATCAATCCCAATGCTCATAGTACATGATTCTTGTCTTTTTTTGGGTCCACTTTTCAAAAAATAAGAAATATCTGTACCACTGATAGTAGAATGTCATAAAGTTCACAGACATATCTATCCACCTCTCACCTCTCACCTCTCACCCAACCACATCTACAAAGTCTCCTATCATATTAAAAACAAACAATTTATAATATTTATTATTTTAATAAATTAATAAAATTAATTGCTTGATTTTATATTTTTTCTTACTCATAGATATAAATTAATAATATAATGCAAAAAAAAAATATTAAATACAGAAAAGTAATGAATAAAAATAATTTAATTAAATTATATTTTACTTAATATTTATTAACGAACGTAAAAATTAAAAATATAGCAAGCAAATTGATGAAGGTAATATGGAAAAAAACTTGACTAAACAAAAGTTCATCTTAAACTACATATGTACATTCATCTATTTTTTAAAATCGTTTGGTTTGAAGAAAAGTTGTATTTTAATTAATTATTTTAATATTTAATATTTATTTTAAAATATTAAGATGTAATTAATTGTTTGTTTTTCACTTTTACAGTATATGATTGTTTGGTGTGAGGTATATGGTACCAGAGTCCCGGAATAAAATTCATGATTATTTTATTTTGTGTTTGGTTGAAGGAATTCAATAATTTTAAAATTATTTATCTCATCATTTATATCATAGTGATAGGATAATTTATCCCTTATACATGATGCGATAACTTATTACGAAATAGCTAATTTCAAAATAACTTGTTTCCAACTAAATGAGCCCTTAATCATAAATAAAAATAGATGCTAATGTGATGCAAAAGAAAAAAACTATTAAATTAAAAAACAAATAGTAAATAAGAATAATTTAACTAAATTATTTTTAATTACTTTTTCCGTTCATCTCTAATTGTCATTTATATTATAAATAGTTGTCCAATAATAATTGTCACGTCTGGAAATTCAATGAATAATTTTTTTTATTTTTATCCATTTTACGCTTATTATTAAATACCATTTATTTATTAATGCATTTCTCAAGATATAAATTTACTACCGTCAAAGAGACTTTCACGTTTGATTCAGAGAATACTTTTTTCATTAAGAATTCATCGTTCTTGAATTTTCGAGCGGCAAATTTGTGAGATAGTAAAATGACTCTTAATTATGGTATTAAGTAAAAAATGACAAAAGCAAATAACATTTTGTTAAAAGAAGAAAACGAGAACTAAAGAGACAATGTGAAGCTTTTGGCATGTGAGTATTTGCCTCAATTTGGTGGATCACTTAAACTCTCTCGTGCCCCTTTTGACAATTTTGTACAACAAATCTCTATTCCCATTCAATCAAATTGCTTTGCAAAGAACCTAAGGTTGTGCTAGTTAATTTTTTTTTATATCTACTAAGACTAAATTCTTTAAACATTTGTAAAATATAATTTGAAACGATCGTTTTATATTTTTATCTCTATTATTTGATGTCTAATATTGATCATGAAAAATAATTTAAACATAAATAATTAATATCAATTTATCTTTAAAAAAAAGGGAGGGAGTGAGTACCTTTTTATTTGTCTTATGGGTGAGAGTGAGAGAGAGAGAAAGAAAGCTATAAATGGTAGTTTGATTTCTTGTGGTTTGTTTTTCACCTTCACATCACCCTCTTAACTTCACCTCTTTATATATACAACTAACTATACACAATACTATACTAATATACATTCATTTATTGGTAGTTTCTTATATTTCAACAATTCTCTATGGAGTTTTACACATATCCAACTGGTGCTTTTCCTTGGTCATCAATTGTTTCTTCATTTTGTATGAGAGATTTCATTGATAGAGCTAATGATTCCTTCAAATTTGCTGTTTCTGCTATTATTGGCAATGTCTTCTCTGCTATTTTCACCTTTTTCTTTGCATTAGGTAACTATCATTCTTGTTTCCTTTTTTCCTTAACTGTATTATCAGGTTGTTTATTATTCTGCGATAACATTATTTGTTGTTATTTTGTTACTGTATATTATTTATTATTAGTTTTATTGTGAGCTGAGGGTCTATCCTAATTGGAAAGAAAGGGAAAAAAGTTTGATTCACCATGAGGTTTAAGAAAGAAAGGGAAAAAAGTTTGATTTGGCACGAGGTTTTAAGAAAAAAATAAAATTTGTGATCTTAATCGTTTGTGTGGCTATACAAACTTTCAATCAAGGAGATATATAAATGTGTCACACAGTGATGCCAAAGTGAAATGGTGGGAGTAGTCTTTTTGGGATTTTAAGGATAGGTTTTACTGTCGTACCATTTGATTTTCAAAGTTACAGCAAAATTGAATGGTTAAGTACAAAAGTGAAAAGTTTGATTCAATATTTTGTTCATTTTTGTTCGCCATTTAAGTTGATAAACTAAATCTTGATAATAGGAGGCGGAGCCAGAATTTGAAGCTTATGAGTTTGGGATTCTAGCCCTTTTAAGTTACTAAGTCCTGAATTAATAATTTGTTCATATTGAATGGATTTCTTAAGACAAATACAGAATTTGGACCAAAGTTACTAGGTTCAATGTCAATCAAACCCGTATCTCGAAGGCTGCGCTTGCATATTAGATGATTGAAAGGGCACAAATTTGAAAATTTGCAGTAAAAGAGGTCGACTCTCATTTCCTATAAATGGAATGAAATGGTGATTTGTAGATTCGGGGGTGATTGTGTTTCAACTGATGATAATGTCAAGAGCGGCTAATTTTTTCAGTTGGAATACGAAGGTAATAATAAAGGAAAATGGTTTTTTTTACAGTGGGCACCTTGTTAGGAGCAATGACAGGAGCTTTGATAGGTCAAGAGACGGAAAGTGGATTTATTAGAGGTGCCGCGGTTGGAGCCATTTCTGGTGCTGTTTTCTCTCTTGAGGTCTTTGAATCATCTCTGTTACTATGGCAATCGGATGAATCCGGAATTGGATGTGTTCTTTACTTGGTAAGCAACCTTAACATATTTTCTCACTAATACTTTTGAAAGTTTAGCTTTGTAATTTGTAACTTCTGTATTGGTATTCCAGTATAAGTTATTAATAAATGCTTATTAGTAGTTGTAGTAGTATTGCTCTTGTAGTTTCATGTCCTTCGATTTTTGTTACTATTTGTTGTTTCTTGTAGCTTGGTAATTGTATTATTTTGTTGTAGTTATAGTTCAGAATGCCTTGTTATGCTTTTACTTTTCTTGCTTCTTTTTTGGACTTCTTTGGACTGTTTTTCCTTAACCCGAAGGTCTATTGGAAATGACCTCTCTAACTTTGAGGTAGGGCTAAGGCCTGCATATAATTTACCCTCCTAAGACCCCACTATGGGACTAGAACGGATGTAATGTTGTAGTTATTTGTTATTATACACACTTATTAAGTAGAGTTACATGCAGCTTCATTTTAGGCAACCTGATGATTTCGATGACAAACAATTTCCTGATTCAAATAGTTAAAGATTGTTTTCCATCCATCTATCTTTCATCCCCTCGCCCCAAGACGTGGGAGGTGGACACTGAAAATAAGAAAAAAGAAAATGAGAACAGTTATATATAAATGTCAATTTATATTACATACTTCTTAGCTAGGTGTGTGATTAATTGATGGATCTTTTGATCTGTACAGATTGATGTAATAGCCAGCCTGTTAAGTGGTAGACTAGTTCGTGAGCGGATTGGTCCAGCGATGCTTAGTGCAGTGCAAAGTCAGGTATTGTGTAACATAACTGCTAGCCATTTGGAATTTTACCAGCAACTTAAACTCACTTCAGTTGCTGACTTGTTCTTCTTGTTGATCAGATGGGAGCTGTTGAAACTACATATGAAGAGGTGCCTAACATTTTCGATACAGGCGGGACAAAAGGTCTGCCTGGACATTCTGTGGAGAAGATCGCCAAGGTTGTAATTAGCAATGAGAACAATGTGGATGATACAGGGGAGAGAGTCTCGTGTTCAGTCTGTTTACAGGTAAATCACGTTTAACAACATATATTTGCTCCTCTTTCCGTTTGTATTGCTTAGATTCTGATTAATTGTGTGTTATTACTGATGTATCCAGGACTTTCAACTGGGGGAAACAGTCAGATGTTTGCCACAATGTCATCACATGTTTCACCTACCGTGCATCGATACATGGTTACTCAGACATGGCTCCTGTCCATTGTGCAGACGGGATCTTTAGGTGGTTGTACTTGGTAAATAGTTATAAGGTTATATAATTTCTTTATACTAGCTGTTAAGGGCTTCCTCTATGTTTATCATCACATAAAATATATCCAGGAAACTTGTGTAATTAGTGGTCAAATATGCACTTCCGGTGTGGTCATTGTAGTCGATTACCATAATGTAGAAAGATTTTTGAGCTGTTATAGTGCTCACTACTTCGTCTAAGTAGTATTTTTGTATCAGTGGGCTCATGTTTTATGGACGCGTCATGCAAGAATAGGTTTACTCTTATCTAATTACTTACAGAACATATGAGTTTTCTGGTGAAACTGTGCAGATGATCTGCTTGTTATCTTCTTAGACGGATTTGTGTTCTGGAACTGTTGTTCTGAATGGCCATAATCCTCGAGCTATTCAGTCTGGACATGGAATTTTATCCCCTTGTAATGCTCTCTATACAATATCGCTACTTCATGCCTGAAGCTAGCGCGTCTAACACATTTGCTTTCTATATTCGATCTTGGTTGTACCAATTGCCTGAAATTTGTTGCTTGTGGTTGTTATTGTCTCACTTTCACTAGCAACGGTTAGTTGTATTTCTTGAGTTTTGTTAGTGAAATATCTGGACATCTCGAACCTGCAAGTTTCTATGTGGCCATTTCCTAGTTTAAACATTTAGTTGAGAGGCTTCCACAAGATCTTTCTTAGGTGGAGTAAACTGCATGGTAGGTTGCATCATTTCCAGCTGTTAAGGAATGGGCTGACACAATTGCATGATTTTTCTTTGTCTCATCACATTCGAAGTTATGTATCTACTCATCATTTTACCTTGTTTAGTATCAATCTAGTTCATGGGCGGAACTAGGGTACCAAAAGGAGTTCATTTGAATCCTCATTGTCGAAAAATTACATTGTATATATAAGGTCAATTGCTATTCATGTATATATATTACATTTTTGAGTTTCACGCCGTTGGTCTGGTTATCATATGCTATTTACGTAGACAAGGTTATTTGTATGTCAGACAATCACTTACCTTTCACTTGGAAACAAATTAAAAATCTAATATTCCATTTTTTTAATTTAAAATATCAGGAACATTTACTACAAGAAAGTTATTTTTCGTAGCAAGTTTCGTATAATAACATGAAAATAGAAGAGTAGAACAATCTTGTTGTAAATATAGTTTTTCTATAACTTTTATGATATATTAATGTATATAAAAAAAAAAGTGAAAAGAAAAATCTCATTTACAATTAGTTGGTAGTAAATATATGAATTTGTAAATTGATCTCCATTTTCTATATTTAAGATTGCTACGATCATTTTCTTTTTACAAATAAAATGAACGCAACGAATAGACTCACAAAATTCAAGTATAATTGATTTGACCAATCCGTTTCAAAATTAATTTATTATTATATTTTAGTATAAATTTATGAGATAAATTTTAAATTATATTTTGTACAATAAAAGATGTTTTATTAAATATAAAGTAATAAATCAAAAAATCAATTTAAAAACACCAAACTAAATCGAACCCTATTAGTTTGGTGCAGTGTTTATGTCCATTTTTTAGAAATGGACAAATTTATCTCTAACCGCAATTTTTTTATATACTTTTTTGAATATTTTAAATTATTTAATTATTGTGACTTAGAGTAATTTTTACTAAAAATTGCATGTCAAAATCCACGATCAAATTTAATCTATTTGACTCTAGGAAAACAAAATGTAACAGCTAAAGATGGACAGAGAAAGAGTAACTCATAATCTCGAACCACTATAGATAAAACCGTTTCGTTTAGTAAGAGATCGCTTCACACCACGACCTGTGTTCTGTCATGCTACAGCTCAATACATTGTGGGACACTACCACTTCTTTGAGATTGATGCTCTGAAATACTATGTTGCTCGGACTCTTCAAAAATACTATCACATTCCTCCAAAAATGTACTATTGGTAATATTTTTGAAGAATCTGAGCAACATAGCTCGTAATAAATAATTAGAAAAAGGGAGATTTCAATAGAAACATGAACACTGATCCATTTTATCAAAGCGTTCACCAATCCAAAAAAGAAGTGTCCAAAATTCAACATTCAAGAATCAATCTCCAGAAACAGGCAAAATACTACTTCTGTACTAGAAAATACCATTGCTACCGCCTTTCTAACTCTGAGGAATCGACGATGACACCACGTACAATGAGAATATGA
>JBDJHY010000078.1:5186956-5200156 GCA_039654485.1 Withania somnifera
GCCCTCAGGAAATTTATCAGCTTTGATAACATCCCTCATTTCATTTCACTTCTGCCTGCCTCCAGTTGGTCAACACCAAAAAAAAAAAAATTTAAAAATGCAATAACAGCCTAAGTAAAACCCTGATTATGTTTTATACTCTCTTATCCTGCAAACAAAAAAACAAGCATATAACAAGAAGTTCAGCTATACTACTTCAAGAATCAATAGAGCTGCAGAAAGATCAAAACTTTAACCAAATAAACAAACAAACAACAGCATATCCACTCCCATAAGTAAGGTCTAGGGAGGGTAGAGTCTATGCAAACCTTACCCCACTCTTGGCAGGTAGAAAGGATGTTTTCGATAACCCTCGACTCAAAGAATACAATAAAGATAATAGCTTTAACCAATGAGAAAGAAATTTGTTCACAAGAAAACAGAAAATTCCACAACCTCAAAACACAAATTCAATAGCAAAGAATAAAATCAAGCATCATCGAGAACCTGACAAGTTCCACGATATGAAAACAACATCAGGAATGACGAGAATCAACAACCCACTACAGTACACAGCTTGAGAACTCGGTAAAACCCCACATACCAAAATGAACAAAACAACATTAAAACAACCCCCAAGTCCTGAAAAAACACAAATCATATAAAGTTCACAGCCAAAACTAAGTAAAACCCACATCCTAAAAGGAACAGAATACTATTAAAACAACAGCCAAATAACATAAAATTCACAGCTTTAAGAATACCTGCTAACAGATATAGAACAAGAAAACTATGGGTGGTGTTGATTAAGCCTTAACATGCTATCTTCTTTTTCTGGTCAGTAACTGAATCTGCACAGCCAAAACTAAGTAAACCCCACATCCCCAAATGAACAAAACAACATTAAAAAAACACCCAATAACATAAAGTTCACAGCTTTGAAGAATACCTGCTAAAAATATAAAACAAGAAAGCTATGAGTGGTGTGATTAGGCCTTACCTTTTTTTTCCTTTCTGACATCAGTGCAAAGCCAAAACTCAGTAAACCCCACAACCCAAAATGCACAAACCAACATTAAAAACAACACTCAAATCACATAAAGTTCACAGCTTTAAGAAAAACTGTTAAAAATACAGAACAAGAAAACTATGGGTGGTGTGATTAGGCATTACTATGCTATTGTTTTTTTTTTTTTCTGATACCAGTGCACAGCCAACACTAAGTAAACCCCACGTCCCAAAATGCACAAAACAACATTTAAAAAAACACCCAAATCACATAAAGTTCTCAACTTTCAAGAATACCTGCTAAAAAAATATAAAACAAGAAGACTTTGATGGTGTGATTAGGCCTTAATATGCTATCTTTTCTTCTGGTCAGTTACTGAATTCCTTCAAGTGATAATGACTGAGATCTGAATAAAACATAACAATCCATGTGGGTCTGAAAGTGTTAGATCTATAGATCCATCAAAACAGCCCCTTTTGTATAATTACAAAAACAAATAACTATACACAGTAAAGACTTTGAGTCTTTTTTTCCAGTTCTTGTTTCCTCTCTCTCTCTCTCTCTCTTCTCTTGTTTTACTTGTAAAAAGAAAAAGGAAATTAAAAAAATTAAAAGAGTAAACACAGAGAAGAAGAAGAAAAAGAGTAGGTAAAACTTAAAAGTGTTGCTCAGTAAACACCTTTTTAACTTACAACTTTAAAAAGTTGTGATCACACTCTCTTGTGTTTAGTAGTGTAAAAAGCAAAACCCCATTAGGGAAAAATCCAACAAAATTATTACTTATATGGTTAAAAAGAGAAAATAACATAAGTGACCAAGTGGATTGTAATGAATTAGTTAGAATTTTATCAATTTTGAATTTGAAATTTGAAAATAAAAAAAACTATATTAAGAGAGGCGACTAAAAAAGAGGCGACAACGGTAAGGAGCATCCCTCCACAAGTGAAGTTAAGCCGAGTGAAGAAATATCATTTAAGTAAGATTTTTAAAACGATTAGAAATAAAGTCTTTTTCAAAGATTCTATGTAAATTTTTTTATAAGATTTTTATTAGTTTATTGAAGACAGACAACATGTTAGTTGCTTTCTCTCACTAAACTTGTCAATTCATTGTTCTTTTTCCTTCTTGTGATCGAGACGAGAATAAATTATGTAATTCGTGAATTTAAATAAATCTGACTCTAATACTAATATCAAATATTAAAGGGGTAGACAAAAAATAATTACACAGGAGTGATCCTTTAAGTTTTTGATTGGATAGGTTCAAAGTAGGTATTTAAACATATTTTTGAATAATTTTCATCTTTAAGTAGAAATGAGTGAAAACTTAATATTCATGAGTTTGAAATTGTAGTCCTTTTATGTTATTGAGTATTAAATTAATATGTTATTTTTTAATATTTTAAAAGTTTGATGCAATTTTTAGTATACAATTTCTTTTGTGTTTTTTTTATAGTTATTTTTGGTGTCTAGCATATTTTTATGTTGTACTTTTTAGGATTTAATGATTTTTCCCCTATTTTGTATTTTTTTAAAATATTTTCTTCAAACAACAAAATATAAAACAATACTATTTTTTGTAAATTTAAAAGGACTAAATTATTATATTTAAGGGACTATTTGAATTTATCGCAAATTATAAAGTATACATTATTTACAACATATATAGCTCATTATCCATCTCAAATTCATTTTAAGTTCTATTTGAAAATCAAGTCATCGGAAAAACAAAAAAATCTAGGGTGTGTTGGTACGGAGAAAAAATATTTTTCAATGATTTTTTTTGAATTATTATTAATTTTTTATTTACTTTTTATTATTATTTAGTGAGTAAGTAAAACAATATTATCTTTAAAACATTTATATATAATCCATTAACGGGAATGTTAGTAGCATGTATTTTTTAAACTAATAAATGAAAAGTGAATACAAAAGATATATCAATAATTAGGAATAACTTTTTTTCACTCTAAAAATGTAAGTTATTTATATTTGTATTATAATCATAATATTTTATCATATATGAGTATCTCATTTTTATTTTGTTTGTTAAATTATTATTGCACTTCAAAATTATCATAAAGTACTTTTCTTTAGAATTTTAATTTATCTTATAATAATTATATCTTAATGTAGTTAGTTCCGAATTTACCTCAAAGATGTGAGTGTAGAATTTCATAATATATAGAGTGTGAGTATTTAATTTTCAAAATTACATAATTAATTATATATTTTTGTTTTATTTATACTTTATCCCACAATTTAAAAGAAAATACGAAACATATCACCTTTTTAGACACGATACATATGCAGGGTCGCGATACATAACTCATGATACATCATGTTTATCGTAATTACATAATGTATTGCGTGTCTAATCAAGTATTCAAATGATTTAACATGTATCCATATGTATTTGGAAGATTACTCGAGTTATGTATCACGACCCTCCATATGTATTTAAAGGGTTTCTTGAGTTATGTATCACGTTCAAATTATATGATCCTTCGTATATATCGCAACTCTCTGTATGTATCGCGTATAAAAAAAAGTATGAAACGTAATTTCAAAAACTAGTAATATGAAGAGTAATTGACTCCTCTGTGTATTTGATATAGTTTAACCAAAAAAAAGATATCTGCAACTAAATTTGTATTATAGGAATATTTAGTATAATTAATTTCTTTAATTAATTATTAAAGAATTTGGTGATTAGTTGTTGACAGGATTATTACTTATTCTTTACTCACTTTAACTGAGAGGATTAGATGCCTTCCATCAATAAATTTGCCCACTGAAATCTATGTAAAAAACCACTTGGATCACCCAAAGTTTTGTTGACAAAGGAACTCAAAACCACTACTCTTTCGATGCTCACAAGATAAAGTTCGATTCAATGTAATAATTCATAAATTATTTAGGAGAAATATAGACGAGTTCTGTGCAACAAGCTCGGTCGTAAAAACGTACAACTAAAGTAAAAAAAGTGTTGCTATTGGTTCAACAACCGTTTAGGATTTGATTGTTAAGAGCATGACAATAGCGTCGATGGATCACGATTCTAGTTTTTGAAAAGAAAGTCTTATTTCCAAAAATCATGACATTATTTTAAAATTTATTGTGAATTTTGAAACTCGAAACTGAAAAATGATATTTTTTTCATAAAAATCTCTATATTTTATTTCGAGAGATCCCAATTCTAGCTGAAAACAATCCCTCGCTACTTTTGTTTGTGAAGGGATTTAATTTCATTTGAAATAATCTAAGCTTTATATTTAAAGGCTCCCTTCTCTCAAGGAGGGGGTCACGAGTTTGCCTTTTCCGGTCTAATCCATATTAATTCGTGCGTTTTTGTTGGTACTTGTGTCTAATTTTTTGTGTTTTGCTCGCTCATGGTAAAAAAGGAGTGGCACATTGATTATCAGGTACTACCCATTTGATTGGATCGAACACATGGCAATCATTCAACATCTTGTCCTTTGTTGTTTCAGAGACCTTTGGATATAAATGCTTAATTAAGTTCCTTCCCACGCCTTCCTTTCCGCTATTATGGCATTGGTGGTGGTGATGGTGGGGTTCCACATTTTTTCCATCAATAATCTCTCCTGGGTATTTTCACGAGGGTAAGGAAGGTTGTGGGTAAGGCTAGCGACAGGAGAGGGCTATGGGAAATGCTCCCATTCTCACTCTCCTCGACCTATTTGCCACGGGCCTCGGTTACCTCATTCCTACTTCAGTGGTTTTAAACGCAACAGTTGGGGAGTCGTGAGACCGCTTTGTAGGTGTCTCTCTGTGAGTTATGGTTTGCCTCTGTACTTGTGAACCTTACCCTACATGGCCTTGTTGCCCGAATTTCCCAAGATCAGCTTTCTTTCACTCGTTGGAATAGAGGGGACCTGCCTCCGCTCCTAGCTTCCTCAGACAATTGCCAGGTCACCAGTAGGAGGGGCAACCGTTTATCTCGAATTCGTTGTATTTACAGGTGTCGTGGCTATGCCCAGACACAAGCCTTTGCCGATGAGGGTTACTTGGTTGACCTCTCAGATGATAAGCCGGAGATTCGTGCTACACCCTGAGAAAGGGCCTCAGTGCCTTATTAGTTGTTTCAGACGCCTCTGACATCCTTTATAATGAACACTTTTTTATCACACAACATAGCTGGTCTAACCGTTGCTTTATAGAATTTGCCTTTATGCTTTTTGGGCACTTTTTTATCACACAAAACTCTTAAAGCTTGCCTCCATTTCATCCACGCTGTACCTATATGATGAGTGATATCTTCATCAATCTCCCAATTTTCTTGAATCATTGAACCAAGACTCAAGTGTTTGCCTCCAAACCTCCAGCTTAGCGTTAACTCCTCTGCAGGTCTCGTCGATCAAAACTATGTCATCTACAAATAACATATACACTATGACACCTCGCCCTAAATTTGATGCATCAAAACGTCCATTACCAAAACAAATAAAAAAGGACTAAGGGTCAATCCTTGAGGCAACCCATTAAACGAGGGAAGTGCTCTGTGCCACAATCCAAACATGTCTAACTTGAACGGGTTACGATTTCATGGGCTAACTTAATCATGTTTAGACAAAGAAGTTGTTTTCGTAAAACCACTAGAAAAAAGTGTGTACAACATGGGAAATCTGAAGAGTCCCTTACTTTTCCCATATCGGTTATAAAACACCAATAGAGACACTATATTAGAGCTCTAACAGATAGCAGGTATGCCGCGCACGCTTGTAACTCAAGTGAGGGCATTATGGTGATGAGGACCAACACAAAACTGAACTTGTCACAGACGTTGTGGGTGGCCAGGTGTGTGAGTGACAATGTACACTGAGACGTTGTGTGTGGCCAGGTGTGTGAGTGACAATGTACACTGAGGATAAGGAGTTTGGTTTGTTGACTTTTTTGTGATGGTTATCAACCAGTTTCTTGTCCAACCCAAAGTTGTCTTTGAAGGCTTCTCATAGTTTGGACCATCACCTTTTTAGACCAAGTTTAGGAAATTTGATTTGAACATATTTTCAAGTTTTCACCAAGTTTATTTTTCTTAAATAAGATGTTTCAAACACAACTGCAAAAATTCAAATTTTCAAGTTTTAAGTTTGAATTTTAAAATTATGATCAAACGAGAGCAAAGTTTTCATATTTCATTCTCCTAGATTGATAGGTGACGGTCCAAACTAGCTGGGTTACAACATCAGACCTACACACAGTTGCTTTAGCCCCACGGTGGATACCAAACTGTTTATCCTAAAGTGGCTGCAGTTAAATCTAACTCTGCATTTTGGTAACGTTTATTGATAGACTGTTTAATCATGCTGAGATAAGTTACGCTAGGAAGAAAAAAAGGATAATCGCTCCATTCGAATCGATGAGAAGGGTAAGATCAATGGTGTTTATTAACTGTCTGACTTTGGAAAGATACAATGTATAACAACTAAGCCTAAACATGTCATCTATTTCATGTGTTGTATATTTCTTCGTACAAATGATACTTACTCGACAGGAATAACGGCCAACAAAGACCGTAATTAAATAAATAACTGCTCCTCCCTTCTCTTTAAGGCTTTAACCCAACTATTTATAGGGTACAATGATGGCCTTACCCAATACACTAAGATTATTCAATAATAGGTCTAGAGATTTACATCAAATATTTCGATACTTTAACACGCTATATGACAAAAAATAATATAAGAATATATATTTCTATCATTAAAAAAATTTCCTTCTTTATACGAAGTCTAACTAAGTTCTATGTCCTTAACATTAAAATATAAAATATTATTATGCATCTCTTTTTTGCCTGTAACAGTCAAATATTGTTATAGGTGTATTAAAAGTTTTTTTTTTTTCCTTTTAAAATGGGGAGGAGAAGGTGGAGAGTCGAACTCCGTTGATGAATAGTTATACAATGGTGGTCTTTATGAACTAATTTTTCTACACTTCTTACTGAACGTAGCTTGTTATATGGTTCTTGAGTGTATAATAAGGTGAAAGTTCATACTAGCAAACTAACTAAATTACTAAGATTCTCCAATAAGTGTATAACCGTCACTCACTTGACCACCCAAAAAATCTCAGAACCAACGATAATGTTATAGAGAAATTATATGGATTAGCATAAATAAATGGTGTGAGTAAAATCTTTTTGTTATCTACTCATTACTACCATTTACACAGCATCTCAATCTACTCATATCATTGTTGTTGTCCTAAAAGGGTTACAATTTACCAGAAAACAAAAGTTATATATAGCTGCAACTTCAGTTTGTCGTAGCAGTTTCTCACAATTTAATACTTATTATATTGGAACATCTGCTAATATGTGAATACCCCAAATGAAGAGTCTACAACTTGGGAAATCTGAATAGCCTCCTTCATCTGTCCCACATCAGTTATAAAACACAAGTAAGGCAAGCTTGTAACTCAAGTGAGGGCATTAAGGTGATGTGGACAAACTTGAAAAATGGGAAAGCCTTGTGGTGTGGGTGTGGATCCTGCCATGTTGAAACTGGCTGTGGGGAACCCTTTGGTAGCTGTGCAGTGTGTGTACAGTGGGCGTGTGTGTGTGTGTGTGTGTCTGTATGGCATGTGTGTGTCCTACTTGAAAAGGTGGTGACTTTGACATGAGATGTAGGAGTTTGTGACATGTGAGTGTGTTCTCATGCTGACTTGACAGAGCAGCAGCGCTCTTCCTCATGCTTGGGCAACAATACTATTGCTGTCAAAAGAAGACCAAAATGTCTGAAGGCTACCCATAGTTTGGACCATCACCTTTTATAATCTTTCCTCTTATCTCTCATAGTTCGATTACCTTTTATAATCTTTGAATTTAGAAATTTAAATTTTTGAAGTTGTATTTTAACATGAATTTTGTTTGAAAATATTTGAAAGTTGAAATTCAAAAATTGATATTCAAAGATAAAATTTTTAGAATTTACTCTTAAAATATATGGTTAATTGCTAGTTTTATGTTTTTCAAGGAAGAAATAGTTCAAAGAGTTGGATGCGGTCGTTAGGAAGGAAAGTGTTTTTTTAAGAAATAGGTGAATTCCTTACTCATATTCTTGTATTCGATATGCATGTCAAAAAAATACTGATGAAAACAGTTATATATAATTTAGACAAATACTAGACGAACCATGATTTTCTAACAAGTTTCTGCACAAATTTTGCTATTTCGGCTAGTTTTTAATTTTTGCCTCAAATGTGATGATCTTTAATCCTTGTTTTTTTACTACTTATTTTAAGAGGAGAAGACATTTTTTATTCAAAGTTGAGAAAGCTAGGACTAAGGAGTTTGATTTTTAAAATAAAATTGAGGGGTATAATTTGTAGGTAAAAATTAAATTTTAATCGTAGGTGAAAAATAAACTTTATTCAATAATGCTATTGAGGATAACAGGTAGATTTAGGATTTACATTCTAGAGTCGATCTTTTAGGTTCTTATAATTAACTTGTTACATTTTTGAAAAGAAAAGAGTTAAAATTAACCCTCTACCATGTAAAATAAACTATCATTTGCTTTCGATTTATCATTGCCCCTGACATTATAAAAGTGGTGGAAGAATACCCCGCCTCCACCGTGGACAACACTAGCCGTGTGACCTAAATCTTCATTGAAGTGGATGTCACGAAACATACCATCTCACTGTCCAGATCCCATTTTACTTACCCACTTCTAGCACCAAGTATGAATCTCTCATTTAACCTCTAAGTTCACATGTACTCAAATCACTTCTATTCATATTCAAAAAAGAACTAATAAGGTCATCCATAGTATTTTCCTTAAACAACTAATGCACTTAGTTGCTAATTACATTTCTTGTTTAATACTGCTCGATTCAAGAGAAAACGCATGGGCAATAATGCGCACATCTTAGTGCTTTACCTAAATTAGAGTGCAACTTAAGTGCTACACGTCTTAAATGAGTCTTTGATGAGTTCAACTATGGAATCCTACAAGTTGGGGCATGAAAAAGATAGCGTATAAACAAACTTTATCCCTGTCCTACTAAGATAGATAGGTTGTTTTCTGAATATCCAGTATAAGTAACACAAACAAAGATCATAAAAAGGAAAAATAAAGTGAAACATGTACCAAATGAACCATCCCACTATGCCTTTCTCATTCTATGATGATTCCCCATTTGACAATAAACTACTAAAACTTGTAGTAAAGCTTCAGCTGGTGGACACACCTTCCACATTCTCCAAATTGCTATTTATATCTTTATCAGACACCCTTTCTGATTCTTGGTTCTTCCTTCTTTGTCTTTCTTCTTGTTCTACATACATTATATATATATTTACTATATAATTCATTGCATACCACTGCTCCATTGAGAAAAACTTGGGGAATCCTTCCCAAGAATCACTGGGGGTTGAACTCAAACAAGGTTTGCGGCAACTTTACTTGCATCACGTCATTGTCAACCAAACCTCCACCAGAGAAAAGTACATGAGATTCGAGGATATGAGCTTGTGGGTCAAGGTGAATATTGCAGGTGGTCATACCCCAACACCTATAGTAGGACAGAGGACAGATTTAGGACCCGTCGTACAAGGCAAAACCATCAGGAATTCAACAAGTGGAGAAGTCTTTGCAAAATCGTGAGGCTCCAAGAATTGGACCAGAACAGATAATATATTGGTAACTGCTGAGACATTGGGTTGATTTGATTCTAATGGATGATTTTTGTTGTACCAGTAACTTCACGATATGTGTTCTTTTCTTGGCTTTACAGTTGCATAAAGCGTTTGGGATATTCGGCTTTGAAGTACACCACAGGTATTCTGATCCTGTAAAAGGTACTAATCAAGACCTTCATTGGTTGCCTCAAAAAGGTAGTATTCAGTATTATTCAGCTTGGACACAACATAATCTCCATATCATCTGTCGACGGCTTACCGGCACCGTTAATCCTGCTCCGGTGACGCCGCTCACGTTCCCCGGAGGAGGAAACAGAACAGTCCTACTCAGTTCTTTGGGTTTGTAGGTTCCTTCTCCTTCTACATATTAGTACTTTAATCACTTCTTCAATATTTTGATTTGCCATGAAACATTATAGTCTTTGTAATTACCTCTAAATCTGGAACTTCTGTTTATGATCATCCGTGTTTTGTTCATCCTGGCCTACTACTGTCGAGAAAGAGGGAAACAAGAGAAACTGAAGAGTTGATTTCAATATATCATATTACATAGATATATATGTACAAAAGAAAATATCCTACACTTAATATAAATCCTATAAATTAATGTGCATATATTGTATACTAATGTTACACAATATTCTATACTAATATAATATATTTTATAATTAATTTTACACAATATTTTATACGAAATATAATATATTCTACAATTAATACAATACAATATTCTATATTAAATATAATATATTGTAAAACTAATGCAACTGAATATTCTACTTTAAAATGTCATATCTAAAATATCTCTTCTGTCATGCTAACCCCCTCCCCCCTCAAATTGATGCCGGTGGATCAAAAAGCATCAATTTGCCTACTAAAAATCGATGATGCTGTCATGTCGTTGATTTTGTAAACACATTTTCTATTTGAAGATCACTAGATACATGTGGAAGGACAATAACTCTGTCATTGATTGCTTCTCTGGTAAAATGACAATCCATTTCAATATGCTTGGTTCTTTAATGATAAACCGAATTGGTAGCAATCTGAATGACACTTGTGTTGTCAACATGAAGAGATGTAGAACTAGATTTAGAAAATCTAATTTCTGCCAATAAACCCCGAAGGCAAATAATTTCGGAGCAAGTTGTAGACATTGCTCGATATTCAGACTATGTTGAGGGTTTTAAAACATGGTCTTGTTTCTTGTTTTAGACTCTTTCGATGTCGTTCATACACAAATTCATGTTTAAATCTCTTAGAAGAAGATGAAAAATCTTCAAAAATAGGAAGAAGAGGGGGAGCAGAAGATGTCTCAACATAAGTAGGAAACAAATACTGATGCTCAAAGAAAACAACATTTCTAGACACATGAAATTTGTTAGAATTTGGATCATAGCAAACAAAATATGTTTGTGAAGTACTATCACCCATAAAAGCACATTTAATAGACTTAACAGAAAGTTTATTAAGTTGAGAATGAGGGAGATGTACAAAACAAACATAATCAAATGCATGAAAATTATCATAGCTAAGATTTTGGTGAAAAAGATGATAATATGAAGACTCAAGATTTAACACTTTAGACGACAATGTATTAATTAAACAGACAGTTGTAGGCAAATCTTCAACCTGGTATTTGGATGGCACAGAGGACTCAATTAATAAGTGCGAGTTACATCCAAAATATAATGATTTTTGCGCTCAGCAACCCTATTTTGTTGTGGCGCATATGGACAAGAGCTTTGTGAGACAATTTCTTTCTGAAGTAACAAATTATTGAACTCAGTAGACATACATTCTCCACCAGAATTAGATCTTAATAATTTAATGCAGTTGAAAAATTTAAGTTTCAATGTAGGCCAAAAATATCTTGAATATGGAAAATACTTCAAATTTGGAACGGAGAAAATACACCCATATAAACCGACTATAATCATTTATGAATGTTACAAAGTACTTAAAGTGAACATGAGAAATAATTGGTGAAATGCCCCAAACATCACTATGAATATCAAAACACTTTGTATTACGACTACCAAAATTAGGAAAAGGAAGAGTTTTATTTTTCCTAATTTACAAGTAGAACAATCAAAGGAGGTTACTGAAATTGATTTTTATTTTTCAAGAGATCAAAATTTGACAAATGAGATAGCATAAAAAAATTAGATATCCTAGACACTTATGTCATACGTCAGACTTCCTAGTTGTAGAAGTACAAGCAAAAGACAAAACACGAGAAATTGAAAAGAGATTAGGAAACAATCTTCCAACTTTAGGCCGCTTCGCGACTATCGACCCCGACACCTGATCCTATTCAAGGCAACCATTACGAGAAAAATTCACATCACAGTTGTTATCTACCAATTGGTCAACTGGAATAAGACTAGTAGAGAGCTTTGGTGATACAAAGACAACTTGAAAGTTTTAGTAATATCCCCAACCTATGTAATGAGTAAATTACTATCATTGACAACCTCGATTTGTTATGGACCATGATACCCACGAATATTTTCTAGCATACTAGTGGAGTTGGTCATATGATTGAAGCACCAGAATCAACGATCCAAAATTTAGATATAATATCATTACCTTGTAGCCCCAAAGATGAAAAGGTCGAAACGCTCATTCGTTGTACCATTTGGAGTAAAAACTTGTCCAGTTTCGCCAATTGAAGATGAGTTGTCAGAAGTGGAATCATTTATCCCAGCTTGAAAAGCATTAATCCTGCGGCATTAAAGACGTGTGGGACACTCTTTAACAATGTGTCCATGCTGTTTACAATAATTACAAAACTTCTAACCACAATTTCTAGCAAGATGACCATATTCCTTGCAACTGTAGCATTAAGTTTGCCTTTTTATCCTTGAGTAGTAAACGCAACAGTTTGAACATTGCCTTGATTGGAAAAAAACTTTGAGAAGGCGTTGCTCTTCACGAAGTAATTCCCTAAAACAGACATCCAAGATGGAGATGGTTCATCATTCATCAAGTTAGAGCGAGCAATCTCAAAATCAGATCGCAATTTCATTAAAAATTGATGTCACTTGCTCTGCTCGTGAACTGCATGAATTGGAGAGAGAAATTCAGCAGGTATGTTATCATAAACAACATCAGTTAATTATGCCCATAAATTCTGAAATTCAAAGAACATTCTTGAATAGACAGATCTCCTAAAGAATAATTCACGATATCATGATCTAACTGAAAAAGGCTTGCGTTATTTTCTTGCTTATAAACCTTTTGTAAATAAACTCACATGGCCTTTTGCAGTCTTCTATGGCCTAATATTAAGAACAATAAGAGCCTCAATTGACCCTAAAATTCATGTCATCAGCATTTTTGACCTTTCATTGACCTAACTTTATAGAATCAGTAAGAGTAGGACCACTTCCATCGATATGGCCCCACAATTCTTTTCCAGTAACAATTAGTTGAAACGGAAATTCCCAAGCAAAATAATTTTTTCTAGTGAATGTTTTTTTTGAAAGACTCAAAATGATACGAAGTCATTTTCTTGAATAGCAAAATAAAAAACACAATGATAC
>JBDJHY010000078.1:5248632-5260068 GCA_039654485.1 Withania somnifera
TTAAAAGAATTGAGAAGGGGGGGGGGGTTTGATAGTGAAAGAAAATGCATGGTCCAATATTAGTTTGTCCAATATCTTGAATTACCCCAATTTGCCTTGCATTTAGGGCATGCAAACGCCCATGAAAGACTTTGAATTCATTACTCAATGTCTTTGACCCTTCTAATTTATAGTAAAATATGTATACAGTGCATAAATGTAAGGTTAGGTTGTGTATTATAAATTTTGGTGATTGAATTTTTCTCAAATCCTGCATATAGTGGGAGTTTTAAGACACCGGACTGCTCTTTATTCTAAAAGTGAAAAACCACAAAGATAAAAGTTGAAAAGACGAAAATATCAAAAAGAACTCAATGCTCAAATTTTAAAATGTGTGTGTATATATATATATATATATATACACCTTTTGTTTTCCTCACTCTATTTGAAAGCTTGATTTGAAATTTAAATTTATTTTATCTAATTTGGTGTTGCAAGCTCACGCAAAAAAATATTGTTATTGACCGAAAAAAGTTCATTTTTCTCATTTTATGCTTAAAATATATAGGTTAGTAGTTCAGTTAGTTGGTTATTTGAACGCTCACCTACTAGTAACCTCCTCCCCATTTTCCGACCCTTACCCCCATTTTTTCAAGAAAAGAAGAGAGCATAGGTAATACACCTTTTGAACAATACAAAAACTTAGTTATTTTTTATTTTCTTCACATAGAAGTAATAACTACCTACAAAACTAATATTCCTGACTTTTTAGCATTAACTAGTATATGTATCCATTTGATACGCGGAATATATTAAAAATATTAGTTATTAGCTTATTCATTAAAATAAAAAAAAATTAATTAGTTTTTATTGTATCGTATTAATATATTTAAAATTAATTATAAAATATTAAATATGTTTTTTACTAAATAATTTAGAAAATTATAATAATCATTTAATTTACTTGAATTATATACGCTTTCTTCCTCTCCTTCCCCTCCACACAATTTCATAATCAAATCTATATGAATAGAGATAACAAATTCTATAGTTATTAAAAAAATATTTCTATTTTTCTTTATTATATTGTTCACTAGCTAAAAGTATTAGATTCTTAATATTAACTTATCAACTGACTTAATATAATTATCAAGAGTAATTTTTATTAATTAAAATTGATATATTTATTTTGTTTAAGTATATATTTTTTATTTGTAAACTTTAATTTTTTTAGTTTACATCACTTTAATTTAAAATTTATGGATAATAGTTGTGTTATTTAATTGATCGATTTGAACTGACCAATTTTATTAATTTGGTGACAAGCTTTAATTTAATCAGCCATGACATATCATCTACATCACATTATTATATTAGAGTTTTCCTTATTTGACTTGACATGCCAATTTTTTTTTTCCTTGCTGAAATTTAAATAGCATTAGACCATTGAAGGCTCACTAATTTGAATCATAGTAATTTTTTTGTCATTGTTGTCCAATTAAATCTTTATTCATATCTCCAACAATAATAATATATTTAGTGTAATTTTACGAATAGCTTAAAGAGAATACACAATTTTATTTCTAACTTTGCGAGATAAAAATTTATTTTTAGGATAACTATATAATTGTATCATATTTATATTTTATTTCATTACTTTAAAAAAATTACGGATATACCACTTTTTTCAATTTGGGCGCAATCCATCGCATGCATCGCGGTGTATTTGAACGGTGTCGTGATACGCGTGACACCTTGCATGTATTACGACTACACAATGTATCGCATGTCTAACCATTTAACTCAACGACTTAAAGATGTATATGTATGTATCTTGAGAGTTATTTGATCGCACCCAAGTTATGTATCATGACCCTCGTATGTATCTGGAGGATTTTTTGAATCATATATAGCTTCTGTATATATTACACATAAAAAATATATGAAACGAATTTTTGAAAGCTAATAAATATGAGAAATAATTAACTTTTATAATAATATATTTTATGTAGTTTACCTTTATTTTCAACAGACGTTCGACACGACGAAGTTATGCTCTCTTTAACTATGTGAAGAGAAAAAGAAAAGGTAAATGTGTGACAATTTATTCATGTACCAAATAATGTAGCAAGTACAATAAGTGTGATGGAGCCATGGGACTATCATCATATGTGTGAATGAAATAAGTTTCTCAAAAATATAGTTTCATATTTTTTTTATGAATATTAATATAAAAAAATAGAATTAGAGTTTTAAGTTAATGTCATTTGAAATTAGGCAATACTGGTTGATTTTCGAGAAATCATCCAGGAGTATATTTGTTAAGTTTGATAACGATGATAATATGTTTAACCCTGCAATATAATAAAAGACAATCCTGACTAATAAATAAAAATATAAGTGTATTTTTTTTTATCCTTTTTGCTTTTAAAAAAATTATGTTCAATTTTTTTTTGTATTAAATATGTTTTACAAAGTTAATCTAAACTTTTCCTATATAAGAGAATCCAATGAAAAGTTGTACAAAATTAGTTCTTTTAACAAAAGGTGAGAAATAGCAAATATTTAGGGTTTTATTACATGAAAATAATCAAAATTTGGTGGAATTGCTCGGCTATAACTATAACATTCCATTTATATATGATCTTTTTATATACCACCAGTTGTATATGAATTGTTAGTTATACTTTTAGCTAGCTAGGCTACAACTTATAGCTGTATATGAGCTTTTCATATACAACTGGAAGTTATATTTACGATGCCGGTTACTAAAACACCTAGACTTGTATATTTAAGAATAAATATCAAATATTAAATACAACTTAAGTTGTAGCCGAAAAACTAAAGACTATATACAACTTAAGTTGTAGCTGAAAACTACTATATACAACCAATTGCAGTTGAGCTTTGCCAAACTTTGGCTATTTTGATTATTTTTTTACAATTTTATAAATCATGTGTTAGGGCTTATATTTGCTATTTTATATATTTTTTCTTCTTTAATCCTTTTAATATTCCTTTCTCACATAAGGATCCTTTCATTCGAAAATAACCTTATAATCATTGTATTCCATCTTACAAATTCAATTCAAGTCTACCAAATTCTCTTTTTTTTCAAAGTTTTAGAAATTGTTTTCCATGTTATTTTTTAATTTCTTATCAGGATATTTTGGTCAACGATGTTTGATGGGATTGCAAAATCACAATTGTCTGAATATTTTCTTATCAACGTATTTTATTTAATGTGGATTATTGATCAAATAAAAAAGGGTAATAATTTTAAAGAGCCATATAAGATTAACAAAATTCGATATATCTATAACCAAAAATTACGAGTTGTGATAAGTTGGATATAATTTTTTTGTCTTGAATAAAAGGTTTTTCAGAAAAAATTTACGGAATCGTTTAAGATGCAAACTAACTTAGCTTGAGATTTTAGTTTCTGAAATAATTTATCTCACCTAGAAAATGAGATAAATAATTTCAATATAAATAAAATGAAGTGAAATATCCTGATTCCTGAATTAAGTCTAAGATATGATTTATAGTGCATTTGATAGATAGTATAAATTTTAAGATAAATTTATACTATTTATCAAACGTGATATAAATCTTATTTCAAACTTAATATTAGGATAACCAACTTTATTCTTTCTACCAGACGATCGTTTGATGTCAAAATAATCCTATTAAAGACACTTTTCTTTGTAGCAATGAAAAATTGAATTAATCGTGCATTAATAAAACATCAAAAATAAAAATAAAAATAATCGAATAATCTCATCATACCCAATAAGAATTTTCCACGTCAGCTTTAGCTATTCCGCATACCCCACGTGGATCAGCCCAGTTCTCAAAGTCCATAATGTGGGGGCCCACATTCATTATTTTTTATTCATTTATTTGGAATAATTGTATTTTAATCCATCAATTATTGTTTTAATTCGGGTGACAAAATTAAACCTAATACGTCCAACCCATTAATATTTAAGTTGGTACCAGTTCGTTTATTTGTTATCTTAATCTATTTTAATTTATTAAAAAATAAGTTAATACATAATCCAAACTGACTCACCAAAAAACTTGTTCAAAAATATTTTTTAAATGACTTTTTTATTTTATATGTTATATAAAATAATAATAATAATTTTAATTCAATATTAAAAAAATAAAAAATATAAATAAAATAATTAAAATTTAGTAAAATGAACAAGTTGAATTATGACTCTGTTTAATGCAAACAAATTTACTATCTCTTTTTATTATAACATATGGTAACAGTTGTTGAAGATTTTGGCGGGCATTTACAAATTACAACAAATTCAAAACCCTAGATACTTCCCGCTTCTTCCCTCTCTACCTATTTTCCCTCTTTTGTCTTCTCCATTTTTGATTCTCTCTCATTCGGTTCAACATAATTTTATTCATTTTTTTTGAATTTATGTTTTTTTTTTTTTTATTGTTAAGTCGAACTTCTATGGAAAATAATTTTTGTAATTCATAGGTGTTAGGTCTGTGACTCTGGTACATTTTACCTTCACGGGACTTTCACTTGCTCGTACTACACTAGGTATGTTGTCGTTTTTGTTCATGATTTTTTTTTTGATAATCATGGTGTGTGCCAGCGTTTGCGCACCTGGAGTAATTCTATGGATACCTGCCATCTCCCGCCCGCTACTCTGTTATCTGTTTTTGTTCATGGATTTTTTCTTAATTTATTTTTTTAATTTGTATTTGTTAACGTATTGTGATCAGTAGAAGTGAGATACAGTTTTTCTTTGGTTCTGTTTACTGCTGATTTACCTAGTTTGAGTTCATTTCCTTTTTTTTTTTCTTAATTGTTTTTCTCATCTATGTTCTGGTTTTGTTTTTCGCCCGTTTGATGAACAGTAGAGATTGATAAAGTTGATCTTTATTAATTTAGGATTGATTTGCAATTTTTGTTGGTCTTGCTTACTATAGATCCTTGTGGTCTGTGTTTTTTGTTTTGAGCAGGGGCTTACTACCTCACGGTATACACTGCGTACACTCTACCCTTCCTAGACTCTACTTTGTGTAATATACTGGATTTGTTGTTGTTGTAGACCTTGGTGTGACCCTTTCTTGGATCCCATGTATAGTGGGAGCTTGGTGCGTCCGGATGCCCTTTTTCTTGTATGTCTATAGCTATTATTCCAAACTCGTTTGAGATTTGAAGGTTTTACTATGACCGGTTTTTGAAGTTCTGTGTGTATGTTTGCGGGATTGTGAAATGCTATATGCTTAAGTAATTGGATGTCCTATTGGGTTTAACTGTGAATTTTGGGTCTACTTTTTGCTTTTTTGGATTGATATCGTATTTCATGTGGATCCTGTTGCTATTATGACGCTGTCAATTATAACATCCCATTTGTTGTGGTTTTATGACTTCAATGCTTTGTGTTCATTAGTTGGTTTATGAAAAGTTGGAATCTTTCCAGTTTTAGTGGGCATGGGCATTTCTGACTTCTTACTTTCCAGGTCAATGTGGAAGGGTAATCTGAATTAGATTTGGTCTTGATTTGATAAATAAGCAAGGAAATGGATTTTTAACAGAATGTATTAGTATGTATGATTTTTGATGTTCTGTGTGTGTGTTTTGTGGTCTATGTGAATTGCTATATGTTTTTAGTAATTGGATGTTCTATTGGGGTTTAGCTGTGAGTTTTGGTTCTACTTTTCTGTTTTTGGATTGGATTTTGTATTTCACCCGGATCCTGTTGATTTATTCTGCAGCAGTTAATTGTAGCATCCTTTTTGTTGTGCTATTATGAGTTTGAGGGCCTGTGTTTTTAGTTAGTTTATTAGAAGTAGGAATCTTTACAATTTTGATAGGTATTTCTTGGAATTTTTCACTTTTTTGGTCAATGATGAAGGTAATCTGAGTTGGATTTGATAAATAAACAAGGGAAAAGGATATTTGAGATTTGAATGTGTTAGTATGATCGATTTTTGAAGTTCTGTGAGTACGTTTCTGCCATGTGCGAATTGCTATATGCTTAAATATTTGGATGTTCTATTGGGTTTAGCTGTGAATTTTGACTTCTGTTTTTGGATCGGATGTTCTATTTCACCCGATCCTGCTGTTGTAACTCTGAAGCAGTTAAGTATATCATAAATTTGTTGTACTGATTTTGTGGTGTTGCGTCGGTTGATTTCTTAAAAGTTGTGACTTTTCCAGTTTTGATGGGTATTTTTGGTGCTTTTTTACTTTCAGGTTAATGTCAAAGGGTAATCTGGATGAAATTTGGTGTTGTTTTGAATAATAAGCAAGGGGAAATGAATAAAGTCGAGACCTTGAGAAGTTGGTGATGAATTTGATTAAAGTCATTGGAAACTAGAAAGTAAATCAGAATAATATGGGTAAAGTGTCACCGAAAGATGGTCAATCCAAGACTCCAAAACAGAAAAGACGGTCAAGGAGTTCAAGGGGAAAGTATTTGAGACCAGGTGCTTTGGCACAACTACATTACACTAAGGTATCAGCTGCTAAATCTTGTACCGACCTTGGGAAGGAAAGGGTGGCTGTAATAACTTCAGATGAAACAAACGAGCAAGCTGCACTTCAAAATACTGTTGTTGATGGAAGTCCCATATTTTTATCACCCGTGAAGTTTTGTTATGGTTCTGTGAATACGCCCGTTGATGTATCTAAGCAGAATAAATTGCAAATGACAACAAAGACACCGGGTGTGTTTGAGTGCACATCGGAGTCGAGGCTCGGGTCCCTTCCAATGGATTTACTGGTATATAGAGTTCTCCTTTGCTTTCATTTAATTGATCATATGCTACATGACTAATCAAATAAGTTTTGATCATATGCTATACTTGTGCATTGAATAACCTGATTAACATCATTTGCCCCACTTGCATGTTTTGTGGTGGATCTTCTTGTACGTGTAGAACAAAATAAAAAAACGCCGTGGTTAACAATCTCAAATTGTTGTTGTACTTTCCATCCCATTTTTATGTGGTATCAGTATCTTTTAGTCCATCCAAAAGAATGTCGCCTTTCTATAATTAAAATTAATCTAACTTTAGAATTCCCCTTTTACCCTTATGACATTTTAGGCTACAAGTTTCAAAAGGCTTTTTTTTAAAACACGGTACGAAGTCAAACAATACCATATATAATGATACGGAGGGAGTATATCATTGTGTTTATAGTTTTGATTGTTTTGATATGTGGAAAATATACTGTTTTAACATTATGCATTTGATTTCATTAATTTCTTTGGGAAACCTTTTATGAATTGACGCTACATAAATGTGTCTCATCCACACCATCATATCAGTTAGCTCTGATTTTATTTCTTTATCCGGTTGATGAATTGTCATTCTTGCGTAACAGTATGAATCCTTTTATGATTGTATTTTAGTATCTGGCTACCCTTTTTTTCACCCTGTTCCCTCTCTTATTGTCTCCCCAATTAGCATCATATAGAGGACCTTCTTACTTTTAGATCAGATTTTTAAGTCTCCTAAATTTAAGAGAACATAGAGGAAAAAATGGTCAGAATATTAGAACAGAATAAGTTGGAAGGAGGACTATCATCTGAAAATTGATAGATCTGAGACTGTTATGATATATGTTTCAAGGACTAGTGTGTTGAGACTTATTTAAAAACTAGTGGTGTCCTGAAACATGAAGAGTTAGCTGATGTGTATGTCTTTCTTTGTGTAGAGTCAATAAAACATAAAAAAATTATTCATCAGGAGAAAGCTAGTATAATATGCTCTGCATTCACTGAGAATTGAATCCAAGATCTGCAGGGCATTTATCTTAGGGTTTGCCCTACGAATGTTACTCTTGTTGGTGTGTGATTTAGGAAACTATGTACTTTGTGTTGGTACTTTCAATTGTCTGAGCTGAATGGCTGATAGATTTTTCACTTTCTGATTGAGGTCAAAATACTTTGCCATCTACACCATGACCAACTTAAAGCAGTTTTCCATGTCTCTCAAAAGATCAGGAAGGCAGTGAGTCTCTCGCTCTCTTTTACTCTTTATTCATCTCTTTTTAAACGTGGGTGTATTATTTGAATCTAACCAATGGTGCTTACTCAATAGGTAATTCAGGCAAGAATTTTCCATTTTAATTATACTACTCCAGACAGAATGCGGCAGGAGTTGTTAAGAACCATGACTCCCCTCCCCACTGATCACTGGCCTTTTGTAAGGTAAATATTTAATCTCATTCCCATCTCATGATGGCTGGTATATGTATATCTGTTGAATTTTCTCATATGGCTGTCACTTGCAGCAAAGAGAACGGAAAAGGCGCATGGCTCAATACTCCTCACGCTCCTAAGGCTCCAAAACACGGTCCACGTCCCCCATCCCGTGTCAAGTTCACAGAAATGAGGCAAATTGCAGCTGTTCTTTTCCAAGAGTCTGCATTTCCTAAAAGATGCTTGATTCCATCTGTTATATGAGGATGAATTATGCCAGGCCGTTGCTCAAAATAAACTCCGTTGATTTCGTGTGTTCTCATCTCCTGATATGTATATAGTACAAATCTATCTTGTTTTCATTTGGTAGCAAAATGGGAAGGGTGCAATTTTTGTAATATTACCCCGGGCACTCGTTGAAGTGGTTGAAGATTACTAGGCCTAGATAGATTTGAAGGTTTTTGCTAATAATATATGGAGACTGGGCTTGTGTATAGTTCTATATAAGTTCTCTATCTATTGGGGTTTTGGAGTTGCTTGTTGCTAGTCTCAATGTAGGAAATTCATATAGAATGTTTCACTTCTTTTTTTTTTTCAGTTCTTGTGGATTGAATGATGGAAGAAGTTAAACTACTATAAAATTGGCCAATTATTACTCAACTGTAATTTTTTAAAATTAGATACTTCATTTATTTTTATTTATTCATATTATTGAAAATAGATGTCCAATAATATTTATTTAGTTTGAAAAATTAATAAATATTATTTATTATTCACAGTATTTTACAAAATATTAAATTTATAGTATATTGAAAGAATGCTATAGTAAAATTGCCTCTATTGTTTATTATTTTTAATGTGTGTCAATTTAGTAAGGGATAAGTATTATTATTGCACGGAAAGAATATTAAAATAGAGAAACTTCTAGATTTCTCATAAATGATGCTTTTTTAGATTTTTCTTTTTGTGCACTGATATCTTGCAACTCTAGAGCATACAATGTTACAAATGAGTTACAATGTTTTTTTTTAATAAAAAGTTCAAATGGCTTCGATGTCAGTTACCATTAGGGTCAGAGAGCAAACTCTCGCGTCCTTTGGATGCTTATCAAAATACTTACAGGTTGGCCTCCAACAGAGTCCGAATACAATGTCGGGATTCAAACTCTCGACCTTCAAATGTTTAGATCGTTTTTTTACCAACTGCACCAACTATTGGTGACAATGAGTTACCATGTTACCAATGAGTTACAACAATACCTTAACCTCAATCTTTGTGCAGATAGAGAGATTGTTTTCGGTAAATTCTCTGCTGCAATATTACCAATGAGTTCTTATAACCAAATGCTTTTTAATGAATTTATTGATTATTTGAAATTGTAAATACATAATGGTCATGCTATTGGTATACAAGCAATTGAGTTTAAGATTGCTCGTATTGGAACCATTCAAACGAATAACTTCCACGACTTTTATGTGTTGAGGAATGCTGATGGTTAGCTGGCACATAAGTTACATATTATATAAATTAAATCATGAGATTACATCGCAAGTAGGGGCGTCAAATGGGTAAGTTAGGTTGAAATTGAGCGAGTTAAAATGGGCTGAATTAATAAATGAGTTGGGATAAAATCAGCCCAAAAATTAATTGGGCTAAAATGAGCTACCCGCTCAAATTGATCTATTTTTTAAAATCATTGTTAAAAACAGGGACGGGTTCGGAGGTCGAGGGAGTTGGGGGTCGGACTAGAGGGTTGAGATAAGAAAAATAATTCAATTTTAGAAAAAAAAAATGACGGGTTGGGGTAGGGGTCGAGGGGTAGGAGCTCTGGATTTGGGGTGGAGTAAGAAAAAAAAATTAACTTCTTTAAAAAATTTTAAAAAAATAATTAAAATATTAATATTTTTTTTTGGGGGGGGGAGGGGGTAAGAGGCTGGGAGATCAGGTGTGGGGTAAGAAAGGGTGGGGTAAATTTTTTTTAGAATGGGAGGATGTAGGGTGGTGGAGTAAAAGGTGGGGCGGGTGTATGATTTCATGAGATCGGTGTGAGATTTATGGGTGGGGGTTGGTCCTGGTTGTCAAAGGTAGGGATGGAGCTAGGATTGGAGCAAGGGAGTTGAGATAAGAAAAATAATTTAATTTAAAAAAAAATAATTGGTGGGGTGGATGGGGGGTCGAGGGGTAAGGAGCTGAGGATGTGGGGTGGAGTAATTTTTTTTAAATATAATTTTTTTTAATAATTAGAAAGTTATATTTTTATTGGGGGGGTCGGGGGCTAGGAGATCAAGTGTGGGGTAAGGATGGTGGGGGTAATAATTTTTTTTTGAAACGGATGATTGTAGGGTGGTGGAGTAAAAGGTGCGGGTAGGTGTGGGACTTTATGAGGTGAGTGTGAAATTTTATGGGGCGGATGATTTCAAGAGTGGTAGAAAATTGAAGGATTTTCAACTTAAAATTAAGTCATATTTAGATCAAAATTGGGCTAAGACGAAAATTAATATTAAAATAAATTTTGTTCCTTGGGCTAAATTTTAACCTAATTCTAAGTTGTTTAGTACCCAGCCATAAAATTCTAGGTGGGTTAGGCAGGGAGTTAATTTTTGGGTCATATTTGACACCCTTAATCGCAAGCTTTAGAGGTTTGGGAGCGCAATTTAGATCCACTAAAATTTAAGAGCAAAGTCGATCATTTCCGTACCTCTAATCACTTTGAATGTTCACAAAATTTTATTGAGTAAATTTCACTCAATCTCTTAAAAATTTGAGTTTGAAAAAGAATGAGGAAATCCATCGCCAACCACTTAAGGTTGGTACCATCTATCACTTAGACACCTCAACTTAAACATTTTCATTTTAGACACCCCATGTAGGGTACAAATCAATTATTTTGACACTTCTTGCTAAATTAGCTAAAATTACAATGTGTTTGTATTGCACTCGCAGGTGACGTGACATAATGACTAATTAAAAACAGACATGTGACATTTGAATCTAAAAAATATTTCAAAATAAATTACAAGAAAAAGAAAGAAAAAAAATTGTTTTAGCAAAAAGAAATAATAAAAATACTTATTACCTAAATAACTTTTTTTTTTAAAAAATTTTTTTGCAAAGCCCCCAAATCCCAAATACACCCCACCACCTAGATCGTCTTTTCCAATACATCCATGACTCTCATTCCTCTTCTTTTTCACACACTGCTTTCTTCAACTCCTTTCTTCTTCAAACAATTCATATGACCTCCATTTAAGAGTAGTTCTTCTCAATT
>JBDJHY010000078.1:5304199-5316589 GCA_039654485.1 Withania somnifera
GCGCGACCCAAATCCAATACATTGCTTGCACTTTTATATCTGTTTGTTTGTTCAATTTCCCCATTTTTTTGAGAACATAAAAACAACAAATTCCCCAGCACATTACATCTACGATTTTCTCTTAAGGTATTCCGACGATCTTCTTCTTTTTTTTTTTTTTGTTTTGTGTTCCAAAGATCAACTTACAGCTTGTTTGGATGGTTGTCATCTTGTATTATGTTATTAATTTAAATATAATATTTATTTATATTATTACTTAAATTTGACATCAAGTGAAAATTGATAGGAGTGGGAATAGGGAGATGATGTGAGACTTCTATAAATTTGGCTCTTCCATCTAACTAGCTTTGGATGTGATTCTTACAGGATTGTATCACAAATTTATCCTCAGCTTGTTCTAAGTCAGGCATAGATCCTTGCAACTTGTTGTCTCTCAAAGAAAGCTGCATCAGATTTTGCAATCCTCCAATTTCTGTTGGAATTCCATTTGAGAATTGATTCATTGACAGATCTATGTGTTTGATGAAAAGTCAAGAATCATTAGATCCTTAAGATTTCATAAACTTGATGGTATAATTGAACTCAGTTTATCTCTAATGAATGTAATGTCCTAAACAATTCAGAATAGATCTTGAAAGTTGATTTTTGATCCAAGTAAATAACACCCAAATGGGGCATTTTACAAATGTTAAGTTTGTTGTCAATCAAGATAAAACATGAAAGGTTTCTCAAGTTGGGAATTGATCCAACCAAGCTTTCTAATGAGATTTGAAAGTTTCCCGTGAAAGCTAAATGGCATTCGAAGATAGAGAAAGAACTATTGAATTTCTGCAATTGGTTAAGGAAGTCAGAAAGCTTAACAAGGAGTCGCTGGTTAAATTGTTTCTCAAATATCCAAGTGAATTGGGAATCAAGCCAGTGAGTTTGTTGTATGAAAGCCAGTCATTGTATCTCAGATCTAATGGTTTCACAGGTATGATCTGGGAACATTATTCTTTTATGAACAATTGTAGTTTTCGCAAAAGATTTATTGCACTTGGGACAATTCCACAAGAATTTGGAAATCTTGTTAATCTGGTGGAATTTGGTGTGGAGGTAAGCCAGATTACCGGCTCTGTCCCCATTTCAATATTCAATAACTCCTCCCTGAAAAAAGTGTTACTATGGAACAACAATCTTAGTGGATTCTTACCACAGGAGATTGGCAACGTAGCCAAGATGCAGGCTCTAGAACTTAGTGAAAACACTTCTATTGATACGTAGTCAGAGTGATAACTGATACCAAATATTACAACTTATACTAGATTGAAATAATTGCTAGTTAAATTCACTAATACTCATTCTTTCTTTATGTGTTGGCAGGTGAAATACCATAAGAGAAAAGAAATCTGGTTGAGTTGGAGGTATTATATCTTGGGTTCAATAATTTTAGTGGTTCAATTGATATGGGAATCTTCAGCATATCAGGACTGAGAATAATTTCTCTTTCAGCCAACAATCTATCAGGAAACCTGCCACCAAACATAGGTTCTATCTTACCCAACATTGAAAGACTTTGTCTGAGTGAGTTAATCAATCTTGTTGGGATTATTCCTAATTCTATCTCCAACTGTTCAAAACTTACTATTCTAGAGCCTTCATACAACAAACTCATTGGCTTAATTCCTAATTCACTTTGGTACTTGACTCATTCGCAAAAGCTAAAATCGAGGGGAAATAATTTAACCAACGACTCCTTGTTAAGCTTCCTGACTTCCTTAACCAATTGCAGAAATTTAATAGTTCTTTCTCTATCTTTGAACCCTCTTAGTGGCATGCTTCCAGCCTCCCCGGGAACCTTTCCAAATCTCAATGGAAAGCTTGGTTGGATCGATTCCCACATCAATTGGCAACTTGAGAAACCTTCAACACTTCATCTTGAGTGACAACAAACTTACATGATTTATTAGAGATAATATTTGTAAAATACACCATTTGGTTGCTTTACTTGGATCAAAATCAACTTTCAGCATCTCCTGAATTGTTTAGGAAACATTACTTACCTCATAGACATACATCTGGGTTCCAATAAATTGAGTTTAATTATACCATCAAGCTTATGGAATTCTAAGGATCTGATGGTTCTTGACTTTTTATCAAACAATATGGTTGGTTCTTTATCTCCAAAAATTGGAAATCTAAAGGTTGCAACACGGATGGATCTATTGATGAATCAATTTTCAAATAGAACTCCAATAGAAAATGGAGGATTGCAAATTCTGGTGCCACTTTCTCTGAGAAACAAGTTGCAAGGATCTATACTTGACTTAATGAGCAATATGGTAGTTTTGGAATTCCTAGACCGTTCTCATACAATACAACACAATGCAATACAACCATCCAACAAGCTGTAAGTTGATTTTCAAATAACTCAATTCATTCTCATGATGAAGACAATGTACAAAAACAAGGATAAAGCTTTAAAATTTTCAAAGCTTCTTAATGGTTTTTAATTTTGGCAGATATGATTAAATAGTTTATTTATAGGATGAATCGCCAATGTGACTGTGAAGTGTAAGTCGCTTCAAGGAGGATAAGAGTAAAGGCCGATGCATAAACTCAAAATCCTGAATGTATCTCTGAGTGTACCCGTTTATAAAATTCTGTTGCAGTGAATAAAAATTCAGTAGAGTAAAGACTTCTGCATTTGAAGTGATTTTTTCAAAGGATTAATGGGTTTCAGTAGCTTGACTTGATAAATGCTGTTTGCTTTTTCTTTTTTCTTTTAGTTCTGTGGATGATGGATCTGGAAGAAACCTCAAGTTTGCCTCTGCCAGATGCTTTTCTTAATTTTTTGAATCAACATGGCTTGGATCCTTCTATTTATACTGCCACCGATTCCATACCTCGTTATATAAGGTACTTTTGGCAAGCATGTCTAGTGCATTACCTTGTTTTCGTTCTACCATTTATAAATGTGTTCGATGTGGAGTGACTAAATAAGTAGCAAAACTTGTTAGTTACTTTATTGTATGAATTCACCTTTTGCTTCTTATGACAAATTAGTAAGGGGCACATGGTGGTGATACTTTTTTTCTTTTTGAGATAACAGTGATGTCCGGTTCAATTAGGGTGCATTTCGACTAATTTATTGGGTTCCTACTATTAGTACTAGTATCTACTGCATTCCAAACTGTTAGCATCTTAACATTCTCCTGTGTCATGACACTCTCCCCCATTATGTAAAAAGGCTCACATCTTTTGGCTTCTTACAAGATATGGATTACCTCGTTTAGCTTGGAACTGAGGCAAGCAGTAATCAAATTTTTTAGCTACTTTGTTGAGTTTGTTTCAAATTGATAAGAGTTTTGCGTGCGTAATTTTTGCCATGATAGTAAGTATGGAGAAGAGAGTGGTAATACCTTTTTGGTCTGTGGACAGGTTGTACATATTTCGACTAATTCTGGTACTTATAACCTTCCACCAACAGAAATACCAGATAATTATGTCCAAAGGCTTAGACAAATAGGAAGAAATTACCTAACACTTTTTGCACGTGCTGGAATTTGAATTCTAGTCTTTCCCATGGCTCATTTCAACTTCATTGGCTGCTGCGCCACACCCTGGGTTCTAGAGTGGTGATATTTTTGTAGCTTATCCTTTTTAAATTAACCTATTAGAATTGTTATAACTTACCAAACCTGTCAGAATCAACTGTAATAGATGAAGTTTACATGATGTTACATATATCTCTATTCAGTTGAAAAGTCTATACTCCTCTTCCTGCACTTATTTGATTCACATAATTCTAGTTAGCATTGCCTAACTTGTATGCTGACATGTAATAGATTTACGTTTACTTGCTGCAACATACTGCCTTCGGGTGTGTAGCAAGCTTGCTGAAGGTAACATTTATGATGGAACAGTAATCATCTAGGGTGCATTTGGTAAGGAGGAAAACATTTTGCGCTAGAATTTTTTTTTTCCATAAATTTTTTTTTTTGCTATTCACCATTTAAACCAATCTTTTTGGATCATTTTCCTGTGTTTGGTTGAGTAAAAAAGTAAGTTGTCCCTTGTAATCTGCGGTGTGTTGTGTAGGTTACAATGATAATGTTTTGGTAATATAAATAGAAGTAGTCAACAGTTTTTAATTATTGATTGAAGCAAGTGGAATAGTTCAGAAATTATGCGAAGGAACTGATTTCTGGGCATAAATAATGGTGTCATTTTTCTCCTATTGGTGGAATATTTTTTCTTCCACCTATTCAAGATGACAAAACATCGGAAAATGCTTTCATTGTGAGAAATACTTCCAGAAGAACACCATTTTCTCTTGCCAGTTACACTCTAGGATATTAAAGGACGTGCCTTCACAAAATTGATGTAACAGATCTTCCTTAAACTCATGCTTCCATATTCTTTTTTCTTGAAGGTTAAAGCCCGGTTCTGAGGATTTGCTTGAAGAAATTGAAAGTGATATTAGATGCAAGCTTGAGAGAGTTTGTTGGTTGCCCAATTTCTATCATCTTCAACCTGATGTTCGAATTGCTAGTTCGAAGGCGTACCAAGAAGGGAAGGTGAGGCATATGTTTAATCACGTCTCTCGGTGAACATGATACTCATGAGTCTTGAATTTATTATTCAATTTCCGGTATGTGAGACATGCTCTTCATGACATCCTTTTCCTTGATATCCTCTAAAGATTAGGTCAGATAGTAGTTCGGCTCCTGCTCCTGCTCCTACTCCTACAAAACTAGCTTTATATTGGAACATATTGCATACCTAGTCTAGAGTTGGATTATAAGATTCGATCCATTCTATTATAGTTGATGACTTTTAGTAATTATTTTGTCCTTGTATCCAGATATATGGAATTGATGCGGCATCCGGAGCTGCTGTGACAGCTTTGGACATTTCAGCTGGGGATCATGTCCTTGATCTTTGTGCTGCACCTGGTAACTCCTGGCTTGGATATAGAAAAAAGTAACTTCAATTAAGGCTGTTGATTTTGGCACTTGGTGATGAAAGTTTATTTTTTGAGCAAATAATAGTGTACACATCAAAGTAACTAAAATTCCTGTAATGTATCTGTATTGTTGGACAAGTGCTGGGCAAGGGTCGGAGAATGCCATAGTGAAATGAAGTGTGTACTCTATGCTATATAGATGTGAATTATTCATAGGTATTTCTTTTTCAAGTGTGAAATCTTAGTGTGAAAACTGAAGATTCCGTTGATCTCTTTTATTGATCTGTAGAAGCACATGTTATTCTGAAGCGCTTAACCATCCAAGTACCATGTATAGACTTTTGATACAGCATTTAGCCAATTTGTAACTCACTTGATATCTTCTTTTAGGTGCCAAACTTTGTATGATGTTGGACATTCTTAGCAGTTCGGGTTCTGTGACTGGTGTTGACATTGCAAAACATCGTTTAGCAGCCTGTAGAACCATGCTACAGAAATATGGTCTTGGTGACCATTGTCGTCTTTTTGTTGCTGATGGAACCAGCTTTTCCCTCCTCCCTGTCAGGGTCCATTCAGGCTCTCCGTTACAAAATGAAAATGGTAAAAAGATTACCACTCTATAACCTTTGGTTGCAGATGCTTTTTTGTTTCTTAATGTTTTTTGCCAACACTTTTTGGTCATAGTCTTATTTCAAGGTACTTGTTTTTCTATTAATCTAGCAGATGAATATGCTTCTGGAGAAAAATCCGAAGTTTATAGGGAGTGGAAGTCCCGGAGACCATGGAAAGAAAGGAAGAAGGAAGCTATAGCGAGAGAAAAAGCTGTCTCCAAGCTATTCTCACCATTTGAAGAGCCAGAGCTTATATTTTATGGTCAGTATTCTGGGGTGGTTGGGGTGAGAAAAAATGAATTATATCAAAAGATGCCTATCAGTGAGGTTTTGCAGCTTGGCTATGACAAGGTACATCAAAGTTCCGAAACTTCAGATGTTTTCTATTAACCTCTAATTTGTTTTTTCTCTGACTTGGAAGGCTTATTTTCTTTTTCAAAAACCTTTATCATCGAATCATGATTATTTGTTTTAGTTCCTATTCAACAGTTTGAAGGGCTTTTAGTGATTTTCTTATATTCTCCTGCATAGCTACTGACTGGTTTGAGTTCAAGTTAGGTTCTTGTGGATGCAGAATGTACCCATGATGGTTCTATTAAGCACGTTCAGAAATTTGAACAATGGGGCTGGACAACCTTCCAGCGCCGTGTGCTAGATGCAGAAAGAACCGATGATCTGACTGTCCTTCAGGTGCTTAAGTTGGCTCGTTTTCCCAAACTTACATATATTCTGCCTTAAAAGCCCTCAACCAATTTTTGCAGCTGACATTGCTACTGGTTAACAAGAGAGATTTGACTCATAGCTTATAAAAATTAGTATAATTTGGATAATTATGCTTGGTTTGAGGCCAGTAGTAGTTGAAACTGTTTATAATAATTTATGTCTAACCTCCTTAATTATAATTGCCCTCTTACTGGAAAATTAAAAAACTGAAGTATAACAGTATATCAGATCAATAGGCATTCAAGGATTTCATTGTTTTGTTTGATGTATTCAATTAATTATACAAGGTTTAGGATTTTGTGGAATAAAAAAAAAACCGTGGGAATCTACAGATGCAACTTTGCAACCCTTTGTGAATTTTACTAGTTTTCTAATTTCTTGTTAAATGTCAGGTTGTCTGGATCACATATATACTATACATTAGTGTTAGACAATTAGATCTTCCTTAAGAATGGACTCTTAACTCTCAAAAAATGGGAACATACTAATATTGTTGGGAATATGCTATTGATTTTATGTCCTGTGCTTTATTTGGAGACTTTCTGCTGAAAAGGCCATGGAAAGAATTCCAAAAGCAATGGCTCAGAATCACTAGATCTGATGTGTGGTAAGGGAAAAAAACATTTCAAAGCTTGTTGTTCTTCAATATTTTTAGAACCAGAATCACAACTAGGATATCAAAGTGTATTTAGGATATCACAACCAAAATCACAACTAGCACTTTCGGCTGTAACTTTAGTTTGGGAATAATTGTTTGTTGTGGCCTGCTAGGTAGTAGGTACTCTTTTAATTAGGAAAGGCTATAGAAGAGGGTCCAGTCCCAGGATGTAATTTTCTTAACATTCAAGAGAAGTTGGTGACTGCGTTCTATCATCACAAAAAGGTTGAGCTTGTATCTTAGTGAAGATTCTGCAGCTCTTTAATTTTGCATGTATCACTTATTACATCTGGAGGATGCGCATAGTCTCTCTTTTGCTCCAGCTTTAGTGTCCTCAAAATAATCTCTCATGGATAGATGAATCTTTTTAAATTCAGCGCCATGTAGTTAAATTTCCATGTTTCATTGAAATCTTCTTATCTTGGTGCTTCATTCCTCATTCAAGGTTCTTCTCCTTGCTCAGGTTTATTTTTAGCCATGTCTTTGACTCCCGATATTTTATCCGTTTCTTACAGTTGCAACTTTTGACAAATGGATTCAGATTGCTCAGAGTTGGGGGAGGCCTTGTCTACAGCACTTGCAGGTTCATCAACCTCTATCCCTGAGCTACAGGCCCTCTTCTTTTTCTACAGGCCCTCTTCTTCTGACTCATGGGTCCCTTTTCTCTTTTATGTGTACAAAATAGTTTAACCTTTGCTCAGAATGAAGATGTGGTCGAGCAGTTCCTTTCGGAGAATGCATCTGCAGGTAAAAGTATTACTTTTGTAATGAATCTAGAAACTGATAGCTTAAGTTGCTTGTGATTCCACTAGCTGGCCAGATATGACCATTATCCTATGCACAGTAAAATTACTTCAACTGCTTTTTCAAAAGTAAAATGTTACTCCATCTGCTATTTCGAAAGTTGTACTTGAACTGTTTGAAAATTATGTTCATATCACTTGGCTGGGGACGTCTAGTATAAGTTCCTTGCCAGAAGTGGTTTTTCACAAATTACTTGTGTTTGGCCGAGGTAGTGGTGTGGACTGCGTACATTTTACCTCCCCAGACCATACTATGTGGGAATATACTGGGTTTTGTTGTTGTTACTTTTGTGTTTGGCCAACCAAGTCTAAAAGTTCTTTTTATCAATGTTAGACCAGCAATTTGTGCTTGGTTAAGCTTTCAAAAAGTGCTTATAGGAAGAAGCTACGATGGGTTTTATCCCGCTGCACTGTAATTCATCAATGGGGTTATGAATTGTGTGAAAGACAATGTTGAGTCACATTCCTTGCACAAATACAAGCTTTCCTCATCTCTGGCTTCTTTTCGTTTATCGGCTCCCCCTTTTTTGTTGTATTGATGCATTCAGTTTTCTTATTTATTTTCAGAACTGCTAGAGATTACTGCTGCCAAAAATTGGCCATGCAAGAGTGGTCGAATACGGAAAACTTTACGATTTGATCCTTTGACATCTTATACGAGCGGACTCTTTGTTGCTAAGTTCACAAAACTGGCCATTTAGTCGAAAGGTTTGTCCTAAACCCTATCCATATCGTATCTCAAGCATCGTAGTCGGCTGGCACGTTTTGTATATTCTACTCTTACCTTCCAGTTGTGCGGAAACTCCTTCATGTTAGTTTTACGCATAAACCATTTATCTATTGTAATTTGAACAGGATCAATTTCGAGATTGTGCTGATGGTTAAGTACCCTTACAAGTCTCGCAATACTTATAGTTCAACTAATCTGGATTCGCGCCATTGAAGTCCCACTACAAGGGAATTGGATTACTCGAAAAAATTCCGAAGTATGGGAATTAGCTTTTTCTCTATCGATGGAATATAAGCAGTGACGGAGCCACCTTATGTTAAGGTGTTTGCCGAAAAGTTATATTGTTTAACTAGGTCAAAGTTTTATATATATATATATATATATATAGTTCAAAAAACACACTAACTTTTATCTTGAATTTCTGAGATATTTATTTGGAGACAAATTATCTACTTCCTCCGTCCAATATTAGTTGGTCATCTTACATTAGTTGTCTACCTCACTAAATCAAGCAGGCATAGAATTAAATTTTTCTCCATTTTACCCGTGCAATTATAATTCTTTTTGAAAGTATTTTCACTTGTTTGCAAAATTTTAAATAAATTTCTTAAGAGATGGATTAGTAAAATTATTTTTTATTTATAATTTCTTAATATACGTATAAAAAGAAAAGTGGCTAGATCAATGGAGAAGGTATGAAATAGTGGTAAATAAACGTTGAAACCGATGTAAGTCATCCATTAAACTACATTAATCATCTAAACAATGTAACTAATGTAAATAACGGTAAAATTAAGTTAAGGGAAAGGGGGTTTAACTGAATATCTATCGTTTTTGAATGAGGTAAAAGAACTTGAAATCGTCGATCTCTTTCTTAAAAATTGGGATAGGATGAGTTGATGTCAGTGGGATAGGATGAGTTGATGTCGGTGAATGTGTGTGAAAACATTTCTTGATGTCGAATTTCAAAACCCTGCGAGAGGTTTCCCACTCTTCTTTGATTCGTCTTAGGATGGAGCGGAAGCCTCGACCCGAGCGGAAGTATGATATGTTTGAAAACTTGAGATTATAAATGGATTCGAGTACTATTCTGATCGCCTCTTTCATGATCCTTCCTATAAGTAGAATTACTGTGTGCGGTCTAACTTCGACCCTTATTTCTTTTTTCTTATTGTAAAGGGGGCTTAAAAATAAATATTTCATAAACAAGACAAGAATACATTCTCCTATACTTAATTGTGATCAAATACTGACGTAAAATAGGGACGAACTTACCATTGAAGTGACGAGTTTGACAAAATGTTCAATAGCTTTGACTCAAACCTTTTAATCTATCAAGAATCGATCAAACATAAAAGGCTACAGAGTTCATAAATCAATTATAATAAACTTAAAATCCTAAATTCTCCTCCGTGCAAAACATCAAACATTCTACTCCTCAAACTAGCTTCCTATAACCACCTTTAGGTCACAGAGAAACTATTTCACGCGGCTCGGGTGCACTTACAATCAATAAATCTTTATTGTTGAAAACCTTAAACTTAAAATCCTAAGTCTGCCTCCATGGTAAAACATCAAGAATTCTATACTCCCCAAAGTAGCTTCGCGTAACTTATAAGGTGTAATAAGACTCCCAGTTACTACACGTGATCGTACACTGAGGTGCTCCCGCGGTTCGAGAATACTTAGAGTCAACAAATCCTTTTCGCCGAAAACTTTGAATAAATCAATCAATTGAATATTGATTAGGGTTTTACAATTAAAGATAAATTGCATGATTAAACAAACATCTTTTTATCATTTACAATTTATCCTACCACTTTTAAAAAATTATGAAATATATTTTTTTTTAGGCACGATACATATAGAGAGATATACATATTTATACACAATCTATAATATATTGTGTATGTTTCATCGTGTTGATAAACTAGTTGATCGAGCTGTACATATACATAACTTTTTCTTATTTATTTAGAACCCAATAATTGAAAAAAAAAGAAGAAAAAATAGAATACAAAACCCATAAAGTTCATATATTTTATTATGATTAAGTGAATATATTAATTGAATATATATTGCTCCCTCTGTTCTTTTTTACTTGTCATGTTTCACTTCTCGAGAGTCAAATTGGTAAATTTTAAAAACTAAAGATTTTAGATTAATTTACTATTTTAGAATTAAAATTTAAATATTTTAAAACTATAAAAAAATATTATAAGTAGCAATTTTCTCATATTAATGAAAACTATATGAAGCTTGAAGCCTTGAATGATATTACTATAATAAAAAAATATATATGTTAAAATATGGTTCAAGGCTTCAAGCTTCATCTTGTTTGATTCTTAAAATAAAAATTATGGCAAGTAAAAAGAAACTAAGGAAATATGATTTAATTAACAATAAGAACATACGTGAAGATATATCTCATGCATTTATTAAATTAATATAACTTAACAAATTTGAATATTTATATATATTTTACCAGATCGTTATAGTTTAACCCAGGCCAATTATCAATCTTATCAGGTATTAATTAATACTTATTATAAAGTTTAATTATTTTTACTGTGTGAGTTCATAGAACTGATATAACTTTGTAAATAATATGGTACTTTTTGAGAGCACACAAGGTAAAATTCGTTACAGTGTAATAGCTCACAAATTACTCCGTAAAGGGTATTACATCGGGAGCTGGGACCCACCGCTTCCCCCCATCATGTCTCCAAAAGAGGAAGAGAGGACTCTTTTTTTTCCTCCTCCCTTCAGTCCAGTTTGAACCCGTCCCAACAACGAACACCTTCCTTCCTCATAACATCGGACATCTCGTACGAGAGATTCCAACAAAGAACGAAAAGAAGCAACAAAGAGAGAATTAGGAATGAAATAGCGAGACCAAACGAGCAAAAAGCCACGAAGGTAGCAAAGATGAGCGTGATCGAAGAAACATGCAAACGGTCTGAAAGTCGAGGTTCAATTTGGGAGATCACCTACTTAACCAACTCAGGTAAATTTAGATACAACTTTGATATATACTTTTCAAAAAAAAAAAAAAAAGGTTATAAATTTACATATATTAAAAGGGGAAGTAGGAATTTAACGTTGATAGTGAAAATGACATAATATACATTTTTATCTTCGAAATATATTCGAGCGATTGGTCCGATTTGCCTGGACGGATCAACCCAAAAAGTTTTGGAACGGACCGGCCCATGAGAAATTGGACCAATCTGGGATGACCATTTTGGACCGGTCCGTTTAATTTTTTTTTCTTGGGCCTTTTTTTTACCGTTGGCCAACGGTCCAATAACGGCTTGTATGCTTTTTTTTTAAAAAAAAAATTCAAAAATTTTCTATAAATACCGTATCAATTTTTTCATTCTTTACAATAATCTCTCAATCTTTATCAATCTCTCTCAATAGTTCTCTTAAAAAGGTGTTCTAATTGTTCCTAATTAATTTTTAACTTATTATTTTGCAATTATTAGCAACATCAAGTGATCAAGTGGAAGTTTTCGACGTTCAAGTATTCAATTGATCAATTACTTCAGCAATTTGGTAATTGTTCTATCTCTTACTTTTAAGTTTTGAGTTTTCTAATTTATTTATTATTAACAATTATATTATTTTTTGTATTTTAAAATTTTAATATTATAATTTTTAATATGGATAGACTAAGAAAAATGTGTAAAAGTGTTAAAAGTTTATGTCCCAGAAGTAGTCCAAGTAACAAGAAAAAAATTGATTCCGGTAGTATTAGAAATTGTAATCCTATGTCTACCGCTCCATCTAGTTTTGCTAGTGAACCTGAACAAGAATTTAAATATGATAGGTGCGTTTGTATGTATGATATGAATTATGCTGAATTACAAGACAATTACGGAATAGAAGAAGATAATGAATTAGAAGAGAATTTT
>JBDJHY010000078.1:5320047-5333881 GCA_039654485.1 Withania somnifera
AAGAACAAGGAACAAAGGGTAGTAGAAACAACAGAAAATATATTCATATATCAAACTATACAGAAACTACTACAAATAATATAATTTTTCTTATATATTAATATAATCAATGAAAAATATATTTTAAAATATTGATCAAAATTCATATATTCATTTGACTCTATATAAAAAATTGCGACAAGTACTTTAAAATGAAGGAAGTAAATAATCCCTATATTTGTTGATCTATAAATATTAAAGATGTTATTGGAACCCATCCTCAGGTTAATTTAATCATTAATTAGCCTTTTATTAGTACTTTTAAACTCTCTCTCAGTTAATTAGTTATTGTGAATAAATAATGTAAATTAGGGGTGAATAAATTAGAATTGCAAATCGAAACAAATCAATAAAATTGAGTTAGATCGAAAAAAAATTTAATTAATGGTTTGATTCTACTTAATTTAGTGTTGAAAAAAATGACTATAATTGGTCTGGTTTGGCTTTAACTAAAACAAACTAAGCTAAACCGAACCAACCAAATATTATTATATGATAATTTTAAAAATATTTTATACATAAAAATATTTTTTGCAACGTAATTTATAAATATTTTATAAAGAATTTCATAGTTTTTATCTATCAACATATTATTTCAAGTTTAAACTTAAAATTTTGAATGGTCAAATTATAACTCATACATATTAGCAAGTCAAATAAACCAAATTAATAATAATGCTAACAAAAAGTATTTAATCAATAGTAGAAATGACAATAATATTGGATATCTATTCTTTAATTTTGCATAAATATACAAACTACTTTGTTTTTAATTTAATATCTAGTCATATAATTAATAATTATTAGACTTATTTAGTGTGATTTATGACTTTTAAATAATGATTATCTTTATTATGACTTATCCATTTCAAATATTTATTTTATGCAATTTTATTAATTTTTTTGTTGAATGTTTTATTTTCATCATTCATTTCATATATTGTGTTATTTTTTTTATTAAAAAAATACCTTAATAGTTGTATTCTTTTAGAAATAAATAAATATTTAAAGTACAAGTGAGTTATATATTTGTATGAACACTTATCGAAACAAACCTTTAAAAACCCAATGTCACAAAACCCAACTTTTCTTGATTTGATTTTATTTATAGATTTAAAATCCGACATATATAATTTGATTTGATATTTAGAAAATTCGAACTAAACAAATTCTTGTGCTCTCCGAATGTAGATGTATTTAAAAGGAATATTCAATTAGGTTTTTAATTATTTATAAGGGAAGTGATATAACTTTGTATCTTCTAAGTTTAATTTCTTAGTTAAATTATCTTTTCATATTATATGTCTTTTTGGAGTTCCAAGGTTTTCCGAAAAACACAAAAAAATTAAGTAAAAACTTACTCGCATTTGGAGTGTCGATTATAGGTTCGATCGAATTTAATAACCTTGCTTCAAATGCTATATTTTGTCTTAAAAGCTTATTGAATATCCACGGGTTATTAATTGGAACAATTACCACTCTAAAAACTTTAGTCAGCTAATTTATAAAAATATATATAAATATATATAGGTTTGTATACTATATATATATATTAAATATACGTATATTATACATATAATCTAGTACATGCCGGTCATGCTGATAAAGCACTTAGTGGAGTTGTATATATCGGTAACTTTTCTTTCTTAATTTAGAACTCAATAACTTAAAAAGAATAAATTTCAGAATTATAAAATTTAAATTCTAACTCCACTTCAATATTAAGTTAAAATATGTATTAGTTAATTATGATATAGCGATAAGAAAATACGTAAAAAATTATATATTATATATTCATTAAGTTAATTATTAACACCGAGTGTGGGTAGATTTTTATTTTAATAAAAAATATACAAGTAAAGCTCTAGTTAACCTAGGAAAGTGTTACAGTTTGTATCTTCAATCGGTCTTGAAGTTTGAACATTACTTACTTTCACTTTTCATGAATTTCATATATTTTATTATTTTGTGGAGTTAAATATTCAGGCTAGTTCCTATAAGATAAGTAAATTGTACTAATCAAGCCCTATACAACGAATGCAACTAAAAAATATATGAGTCGAAAATTATCTGTTCAACTAACTTGGTCAATAAAAAAAAATGTTAGGAATTTACATATATTAAAAGGAAAGTTTGGAGTTTAAAGTTGATAAGGAAAATGATATAATGTAATTTGTATTTTTTGAAATATATTTAGACATCTTGATGTTTTACTTCCTCGTTTAAAAATGAGTGAATTATTTTTCTTTTTATTTGTTCAAAAAATATGATTTTTTTTAAATTTTAATTTTAATTTTTTACATGATATATTTAATATCACAATATTAAAAGATACTTGGTACATTTGACATAATATTAATTTAAGACTGCAAGATTTAAAAGTCTTTTTTATCTTCTTAAAGTCTGTACCAAGTTAAAATAGATCGTTCTTTTTTAAATATTGAAAGTACTAATTTTGATATATTTTTTTGAATTGAGAATCTATCAAAAAATAATTTGCTTACCTAAGACTTTATATACACTATTTTCTTTAAATCTTACTTGTAAAATTATACTCAATATGTTATTATTATAATACTATATGCTAAAACTTGATGCATATTTCAGAAGAGATAAAAATATTACCACCTCCATTACGTTTTATTTTTTTAGAGTTAATTTAATTAATTTTCTATCTAAATTAAAGTAAATTAAAATTTATCGAGATACTGATGTGAATATATAATTATATTTTTGCTTGATTTCATTAATGGCGGTCATCAAAGTGACTCACACATTCTCTTAATAATGCTTTTCTGACAGTCTCCCGTGTGGCTTCTACTATAAGTGGAACAAATTAAATATTACAAGTGAGTTTATGTCCATCATTTAGTTGAGCTAGTAACTTCTTTATTATATTAAATAAAAGAAAAAAATATTAAATTAGAAATGTTTTGTGAAATTTCACATTTTCATTGAGAAGCAGATTCAAGTTTTATACTAATAATAAAATTATTTAAATTTACATTATGTACACACTTAATTCATTCATACTCTTGTCATTAGTTAATCGTCCCCTAGTTTACGCTTTGTTAAAATTGTTCAATTTCGATCAAGTATAGGACAAATTTGACAAAATAATATGTTAAGAAGGAGTCTAGTGGGCGATGAAACTGATTGAGTGTCATGAAGTCTCAGGTTCAAATCTCAATAAAGATAAAAATACTAGGTGATAGAGTTACCTGATATCTAAACTTGGTCAAAATGCACACAAACTAGATTGAAAATCATGGTTATATACGGTGGTGGAGCCACCCTTTTGGAAAAATTATACTCTATCCGCCTCAAATTATGTGACAGTTTTTATTTTCTGAGAGTCAAATAATTTAAGTTTGATCGTAAATTTGGGCATGAAAACTTTAAATTTTTTGAAATAAAATTTATACATTTAAAAAATTTCATAAAAAATAATATAAGTGACAATAACTAGCAATTTAAAATATTGAAAAGATATCTGTGAAAACTATAGTCAAAGTTAGACTTGTTTGATGCAAAACATGTCACATAAAATAAGACAGAGAAAATGTTATTTATACATAATTTTTTTTATATATATATAATAAATATCAAATTTCACTCAATTAATTTATGTATTTAATTTTTAAAATTTTAAACTTTTTTAATAAAAATTTGTAACTCCACTAGTAATTATATATATACACTTATATAGAAAAGAGGTTGTTAAAACATGTGTTAGAGATTTGTTTAAAGAGCACCAAAATGTATATGCACCAGCATGTGGCCCAAGTTCATTTTTTGTTTGTTTATTAATTCTACCACTACACTACTACAATATAGTATTTATATATTTGCTAATTGACAAATAAAATAACATTATCCTTACTACTCACGCCATGAAACTCTACAATAAATTCTACCATCGTTGACTTCAACAACTCACTTAGCACATATATTTCACTTGTTATAGATTGAGAATGTTAGGAGACATTGAGAACGTCTAGAGATTAAAATAAAAGCATATTTAAATGATTAAAGAGGTTCAATGAAAGCATATTTGAGAGTATTGGGAGACAAATGAAAGTGAAAGTGTTATGTTAATACAAAATCTTGAAGAATATAGAGTAGACATAGGAGAAATATGATAGGCCATGAAGAAATCTCAGCTCCACTTAGTAAGTAATCACTATTTTTCTCCTTTTTCCTTATTGCTCTTTCACTTCTATCTATGTTATAAACTTCCCGTTTGTTCGTAGATTTGACTTTTTTACTTTGTGTTTGGATATAATTTTACTTGATTTTTTTTTTTTTTAATTTTATGAGTTGAAGTCCAAAAACCCAATATCTTTAAATATCAAATTTTTCAAAATTTGATAGCAGGCTAGTTGTGCATACCTCGAGTTTGATGATCAAATAGAAATTTGAAGATAAAATTTCAAAATATATAGTCAAATAGCTAAGTTTTCACGAAAAATCTTTCTATAGCGTTGAGATAAATTTAAAATTATGAGTTTATGAACTTTGGATTCTAATTTAGTGTATTCTGAATGAATTTCTTAAGGTAAATATGCGATTTTAATCAAAGTTACTGAATTCTGTGGAGCTCATAGCTAAAACTCTAGTTCTATCCCTGCCTATAATAGGTGAAATTGATTCAGTTGAATCTATTGATGAATGCTTCATTCATATTATGTGGTTTGAATTTTTTCGCATAGCGAGAGCTTAGTACATGGTATACATTTTTACTTACTTGTAAGTTTGAATCTATGGCTATGAAAATGTTGCAGTTGAGAAGCAGAAGCAGAAGGAGATATATTTGCACAATAGCGATAATGTTTCCAGCAGTTGTAACAGTGAAAATTCACCAATTGAACAAGTATCTCTTACTGTTGCGATCAACGATGATCCAAGGATTCCAGTAGTCACATTCAGAATATGGATACTAGGAACACTAGCTTGTATCCTCCTTTCATTCCTCAACCAATTCTATTGGTTCCGTCGTGAGCCTCTCTCGATCAGCTCAATCTCTGCTCAAATAGCAGTTGTTCCTCTTGGTCACCTTATGGCTATGATGATCACAAATAGAGTTTTCTTCAAAGGAAGAAAATTCGAATTTACGATGAATCCAGGACCGTTTAATGTGAAAGAACATGTGTTGATTACGATTTTTGCCAACTCTGGTGCTGGGAATCCCTATGCCATTCACATTGTTAGTGCGGTGAAGGTGTTTTATAAGAGGAATTTGAGTTTTTGGGTTGCGTTGATTGTGGTTTTGACAACACAGGTATTGGGATTTGGATGGGCTGGGATTTTTAGGAAGTATTTGGTGGAGCCTGCTGCTATGTGGTGGCCTCACAATCTTGTGCAGGTTTCTCTTTTCAGGTATGTAACTATCTACTCAGAGCTATCTTTTACGTGATGAAAGTTTTGATATATGTGGTATTTTTTCTGTTTAGTGGTGGTTATGGTTAGTATGCTTATTGCAATTTTCATTTCTGAATGGCAGGGCACTTCATGAAAAAGAAGAAAGAACCAAGAACGAATTGACACGAAATCAATTCTTCCTCATTGCCTTCTTATGTAGTTTTGCTTACTATGTCTTTCCAGGTTATCTTTTCCCGATGCTAAGCTCCCTTTCCTGGCTATGTTGGATATTCCCAACTTCTGTCCTTGCCCAACAGTTGGGTTCTGGACTTCATGGTCTTGGAATCGGTGCCATTGGACTCGATGGGTCTAGTATATCCTCCTACCTTGGGAGCCCACTAGCTAGCTCATGGTTCGCCACTGCGAACATTGCGGCTGGATATTTTCTCATAATGTATGTTATTACACCTTTTATGTACTGGTCCGACGTGTACAAAGCCAAAACCTTTCTAATATTCTCTGATGGCCTCTTCACATCAGATGGTCAAAAATACGACATTTCAGCCATTATCGATCCAAATTTCCATATTGATTTCAATGCATATGAGCATGAGGGCCCTCTCTATCTCAGCACTTTCTTTTCAATGACTTATGCATTCAGCTTTGCATGCCTCAGTGCCACGGTCGTTCATGTCTTCCTCTTCCATGGACGGTAAGTTTCAATTTGGACAATTGATAATATTTCCAGATTGGGTACCTATTTATGTGTATTTGTATAACTGGGTCTCTTTGTCTATATTCCATTCTATATATTTGAGTCTCTCCTCATCTTGTTGAGGGAAGTAGGAAGGCAAAAACTTCTCCATGTTCTTAATATGCAAAAAGAACATAGATAAGTGGAACTTTACATTGTTACACTCTCTGTGTTCCTACTTTGAGTATTGAGCAAGTTTTATCTTTGCCACAAGTGGCAGAAAATATCAACTCACTGAATTTTGAAATGTAGAGATATATGGCAGCTGAGCAAGTCTGCTTTCCAAGAGAAGAAAATGGATATTCACACAAAGCTCATGAGAAAATACAAACAAGTTCCTGAGTGGTGGTTCTTAAGCATTCTTTTTGTAAATATTGCTGCAACTGTGTTTATATGTGACTATTACGAATCACAGCTCCAATTACCATGGTGGGGTGTCTTGCTGGCGTGTGGTCTTGCTTTCTTTTTCACCCTTCCGGTTGGAGTCATCACTGCTACCACAAACCAAGTAATGTGCTAAATTCTGTTTCATAGCTGTTTCAATCATCCATAGCTTTTGTTTATCGCGTCCTACTCTATTGCTTATTCCCTTTTTCTTGGTAACCAAGTTTATTCCGTTGGTAATACAGATATGTTGCCATACATAAGCTGAGACTAGTATTTACCTAAGGAAAAAAAAAGGCATGTTTTTCAGGTATTGCCTGGGTATCTGTCTTGTACATTCTAGTTGATTTTGGATTTGGCATACTCTAGATGAGTGCATTGGGATTTTGCATATATGTAGATTTAAATGAAGATGTACAAGCTATCTTCTATTCAAACAATTGCATTGTGTTTTCTTACATGAAGATGTAAAAGCTATCTTCTATTCAAAATTCAAATGAAATTCTTTGTGGTTCTAATTTTCCAATATCTTTTTTGCACAGACTCCTGGTTTGAATGTGATCACAGAGTCCATAATAGGGTACTTGTACCCTGGTTATCCAGTAGCTAACATGTGCTTTAAGGTGTACGGCTACATCAGCATGAAGCAGGGACTAACCTTTTTAAAAGATTTAAAGCTTGGACATTACATGAAGATTCCTCCTAGAGCAATGTTTATGGGTCAGGTTGGCTTTCCCTTTCCTTCTGCATCTGTAAATCTGTAAATGTTGACACGTGAAATTTTCTGGGGTGCCTGGTTGAATGAGTAGTCCCACAAGCTGTAATCTTTGTGCTTTGGTCACTTTAATCAGGTTGTTGGAACCTTGATATCAGCTCTCGTGCATCTTGGAACAGCATGGTGGCTCATGGACACTGTCCCAAATATTTGTGACAGGGCTCTGCTTCCTCCTGGAAGCCCGTGGACTTGCCCAGGCAATCATGTATTTTATGATGCCTCGGTCATCTGGGGTTTGATTGGTCCACAAAGAATTTTTGGAAACCTTGGCCATTACTCTGCCCTAAACTGGGCCTTCTTATTTGGAGCTATCGCTCCTGTCATTGTTTGGTTCGCGCACAAGATTTTCCCTAACCAGCAGTGGATCAGGTTAATCACAGTGCCTGTGTTATTAGCTGGGATAATCAATATGCCGCCAGCTACTTCTGTAAACTATAACTGTTGGATCATCATAGCTTTTCTTTCTGGATTTGTTGTTTATAGATACAATCGGAAATTGTGGAGTCGTCACAATTATGTTTCATCTGGCGCATTAGATACTGGATTAGCATTCATGGGGGTGTTCTTGTATTTATGCTTGGGAATGGAGCATGTTATGCTTGACTGGTGGGGAAGTGATGCAGATCGATGCCCATTGGCTAAATGTCCGACCGCTGAAGGGGTTGTGGTTAAAGGATGCCCAGTTTTTTAAGGATCACTTAAAAATGAGTCTGAACTTATCGAGGTGTTCCATCATTCTTTCAGTGTATATGTTTTAGTAGTCCTTGCATTTTTTTATTTTTTTTTTTGAAAATTCATTATTGTGAGGATTTGTTCAACTTTTCACCCTTTTAGTACTGGAATCCAGTTCCATTACAAAGTTGATGGAGATGGTATTTGACTACTACAAGCCTTCTCGGATTGCTTAGGTTTCTTCTCACTGTTACCATGGTTATCGTATTTCTCAACCACCCTGCAAGAAGATTACAAATTTCTACGTAGAATTTGGGTTCAAACAGTTGACGGCAGAACTAAACATTTTTCGATTTCTCTAAAATTCCTGTGGCTAAAGATGCTGGCGTGCATTTAACATCCTTTTTGGCCTTGCTTTTGTCAGATTTCTTGTTGCAGATGCCTATGTTTCTCTTTCACGAAAGGGAATAGTACAACACTGATGCACACAGCAGTTCGAGTGACTTGCATTTTCAAGAACAGCCACGGTCATGGACCAGTTTCAGGCATTATAAAAGGTCACTTGGCCCTCATCATCTGTTGAAGAAACCTTCAACATAATTGATTTCTGGGTGCTGTTTGTAACATTACGAAATGAAGCCACGGTACTTGCAGTCGAATCTTGATCTTGAATCAGAAAAGGTGAACTTAAGATTAATCTTCAAACAGCAGATGACAGGAAAAGAGGAGAAGAGTGGATGCTTGGCTGTGCACTTCAGCAGGCGATAAGTCAACTTGCTCCGACTCAGCAAAGAAAAGTGGAACTGCTTATAAAACCATTTGAAACTGTGGTTCCACCACAAGGAGACAATATTCAGATTGCATTTTCTAAGCTCAGAGCTAGCAAGGAGAATGAATTCATGTCTAGAGCAGGCAATACGGGGCGAAAGGCCGAGAAAGTTATTGCAGGCATAAACAGAAGCGTGAAGAAAATGACTGCTCTATGCACAAAGATCAGGATGTTCGACAGTCTTATCCTTAGGAAGAAGTCCGATGAAGTGACAGGCGCTTTGAATGATGAGGATTTGGTGGAAGGAAAAGCTGGCAAAGAAGTTAGTTCAAATGATTCTAGTAAAGAAATCTCCTCTTCTATCTCAAGCTTAACCGATGCAGTTGATGGAGCACAAGAAGCAGGGGCGGAACCACGTACAACGGTCCGGGTACTCCAGCATGCATTTATCCCAACGTAAATTATTTATATCTGTAGAGTGATTCCATGAAAAATAAATAAATAAAGCCAAAAGTACTCACATAATTTAAGAGCGATAGGTGCTATGGTCGGGAAGCTAGCTTGAAACCAAGGCAAACTTTGAACTTAGGAAAAAGGGTCAAATATACCCCTCTACTTTCGTTTATTGACTAGCTTTGCCCCTCGTTATACTATCGGGCCAAATATACCCTGTAGTTATTAAATTATTCAAACATACCCCTCATTTAGATGGAATCTTCGAAGTCAACCAAATTAACCCAATTTTAATTTCAATTATTCATTTTGAATGCCTCAATTTTTAAATTTAAATTGAGTTAATATGGTTGATCTGGGAGATTCCATCCAAATAAGGGGTACGTTTGAATACTCTAGTAATGGCAGGGGTATATTTGGTCCGATAGTATAATGAGGGGCAAAGCTAGCCAATAAACAAAAGTAGAGGGGGTATATTTGACCCTTTTTCCTTGAACTTAATTTTCAAATTATTTCATGTAAATGCTTAAAATCACATCGAAGGCCTCGAAACCCAAACCAAAGCTCTTTCAAAACCAAATTTATATTTTGAAGCTATGCAGCTAATGAACTTTTATTTTGAGCCTGGAAACTCACAGCATTTACTAAAGTCAACCCAACATCTTCTAAACCTTTCAAAAAGTAGTCTAACACAGCACTCAGCAATCACTCCAACTTCCAAACTCACAATGCCTACAAACCATTATCAACATGGCACAATCACAGGAAAAGGTAAAATAGTCATTTACACTAAAAAATAAGAAATGACCTGTGGTCATTACAAAGTATCTAGGATTTGAGGAAAGACCACAATTTCATCAAAAGCTATAAATTTTCATAACAATATAATAAGGAAACTTACATAAATGTCAATCTTTTGTTAGCTAATTATACTTTCTATCCACCTTTTTCCTAATTACATAAAATACCACTTTTTTCTTGTGATACACTCTGTTGTGTTTGATACATTTCAAGGTCTGATATGTTTCAAAAATCAATTCATCTCATATCTAAAATTCTTTCTTCTCTTTTTTTAAAAAATAAATTAATATGAGATACTTTTCGGTACTTCATGATATAATGTAAAACTTCATGATATATTGCACTAATCAACATTCATGAATTATAGGATTACGAGGCATATCAATATATCAAGTGTACTTACTGAAACTAATTTGTAATGTATCATGAATGTTTGTAAGGTATCATGAATTATTGATAAGTATTATGAGGCACAAGAATGCATCTCTTTGATACTTTTCCGATTTGACAAACACTTTCCAAAATATAGCAATAGTCTCTTCTTCCATTTTTTTTCCAGTGACCACCATTGCCGGAAACCGTTAACAAGTACTGATTCACCAGTCAAACAATATCGGAAACACTATAACGCAAGTTCAACAATCTCCAAAATTAGAAAAAAAAAAAAAACTTAATCTTTTCAAAAACTAAAAAAAAAAAAAAAAAAAAGGAGACTTTGTTCAATTCATTAATAGTACTGCTCATATGCGGTGAATTGGCATGCAAATCACTCCTATCAAATCCGTCATCAAAATTTAACAAATTTTCTCAGCCCCCTTTTACATTTCTCCTCCAACCACTCATATAGACCCAAAAAAAGATTAAGGGGAAATTAAATTTAGAAAAAACATAGATAGATCGATTGAGAAAGGAAATTAAATTTGGTGACGGAGTTGACGGCGGCGGAGCTGTTGCTGGTGGCATCTGGGACCCCGGAGGTGGAGCTTGTGAAGGATTTGACTGTGGCGGGATATTTTTGAGGGATAGATATGATAGGAAATCGATGAAGTATCAAAGAGATTAGAGAAATAAAAGGGCTAAAATGTGGCATTAAAGGTAATTAAGTAAAAATGTGGGTATAGGTGATCATAATATAAATAATGTTGGTTCATTTATGTATTTTTACCATATAAAAATAATATGATATGGCCTTGAAACTCTAACATAATCTAAAATTCATGGCATGAAGATGAATGGCTTTTTCTCAGTGAATTCCAACATACCTGAGATGAATAAGAACTAAAAGAGTTTGCTTGAAACCATAAGTTTTACCTTGGAGAAGACCTTTACATTTCTTGGAGTTTGAGAAGAAGAGAATACCCCCTTAAACTTGTCCGAATTTTTTATTTAAATATTTTGTTTCAATTGAATACCAAACTATATACAAGATAAGTTTGTTCCTATCAGAAACAACAATCTGATCTGTCATATTTCTCAAATAAAGACGTGTACTTATGCGTTTTATGTGAAAAATATTATTTCACATATTAAACAAATGTCATATAAAATAAAATTCACATTAAGGGGAATGAAACTAATAAAATAAAATTGTTAGAATAGATCAACAACGATTAGATTTCAATATTAATTTTATGAGAAATAACTGAAAATTGAGTGAAAATGGAAGGAAAACATGAACTTTTCACTGGCTTTTTTAGCGCTAAGTATTTGTGTATGAATGAATTTCGTCTATTGTTTTGATACGTGGAATACTATTTTCCACATCAGACTCATAAGTGCACTTCTTTATTTGAGAAATATGTCACGTCAGCTTGTTGTGTCTGATATGAACAAACTTGTTCAATTAAAATAAGGCAAACTTCAAGTGTCTAAATGAAATATTTGGACAAGTTTAAGTGAATGAATATGTGTTTGGCCTTAATGTTATAAGAGATTAAAATAAACGAAAAAAAGGAACATTTCACGTCTAGGATGGGGGTGTGCACTGCAGGGCTCATCATAGCAATGCATGCTGCCCACGCGTTGCTGTCGATGCCAACGTTGCAAGGTCAAAGCATATCCCGCGAACAACGAGAACCCGCACCCGTGGACTCCATCGTAGATTTTTTATGACACCCACGACCCCCATAGAGGAATTATGGTTGATTTTCAACTCTCTGATGTTTTGCAATAGATGCGATGTGGACCTCGGTAAAACACATACAACTTTTAACTCTAAGCTTGGATTGTGGAGTCTTCCATTGCGAGGAAAACTAGATTTAGAGACTTTATTTAATAGTTTATGAGCCATGTAACTCCTCATATTCTAGGATATATGCTCATTTGAAGTTTACCCATGTATGAGCCTATATGAAAACTAATTCGATAGAGAAGCTTCCAATTCAACTTTGTGCTAGGAATTCCCTATGACCTTAATTAACCTCTAACACTCTTCCACACTTTAAAAAAATGACCTTTATACCTAGGTACAAGTAAATACTCATCGAGTTCAATTCTAATCTTATACGTAGAATGGTTTAAATTTTAGCCCGAAAGTCCAAGGTGTTTCAAGATGTGCAAAGTAGACAACTTATAAAATAAAAAAATTAAGAAAAAATTTTATGAGAAAATATCCGCAACAACAACAACAACATACCCAGTAATTTCCAAATAAGTGGGTTCTGGAAAAGATAAAGTGTACGCAGTCCATACCATTACCCGTAGTTGAGATAGGAGGTTGTTTATGAAAGACCAGAAAATATCCGCAAGTGTTGTGAAATTAATTAGTTGAATTTAATTTCAGAATTGTAAAGTATTAATGGGGGAAATTAATTTTTCAAAATCTCAATATACTAAAATTTCTTTCCATGTCATTGAAAGGTAAGTTGATAATGAGAATTCCATATTTAAAAAAAGGTAAGTTGATAATGAGAATTCCATATTTAAAAAGATGAAATTTAAATGGGAGAAAAATGAAGTAATAGACTATATTTGGTTGCCTTGTTTTATCTATTTAAAGAAACATTATCAGAAGATAAATATAATCATTAGGAATAGTTTTAGGTTTTAATATTGAAGATGAAATTCTTCCAATTATCTTTGTTTGCTCTCATTGTTGTTCTTCTTACATCTGTATCAGGTATTACTTTTACCTATCCATTTTATAGCATTATATGAAAATTATCATACAAAGGAACAAAAATATTTTTGGTATTCCTTTCCTTTCGGTTCGTTTGTCTGATTTTGATTTGATATTAACATTAAAAGAAATTGTTATATTTGTTTAGCCTTATAACTATCCCAAGATATCATTTCTAATACATCATCAGGGCAGGCACGGATACATTGAGTTAGGGGTGTGCAAAAACCTGTTTGACCAATAGACTGAAACAACAAAAATAATATTGGTTTATTCTTATTGGGTCAACAGTTTTTAATGATTTTATAAAAAGAATTTATTGGGTTATTAGTTCGGCTTCGATTTTTTGATATTGGGTTATTGGTTATGGATTACTGAATGTGACATTGGATCTATACGTTTTTGAATGTTAGATGGGCGAATCGTCTCGTTCGAGGACGGTTCAAAGATATGCAATGGTTTCACAGGAGTAAATCAGTGCAGCTTTGGACCAGATCATGGTTGTTTCCAGCTTTGCATCATGCAGTATAAAAAGGCTATTATTTCTGCATTTTGTGAAGAATCAGCAAGTGGAACTACTCAATGTCGTTGTACATTTAATTGCTAGTAGTTTTACATGTGTAGCCAAGAGTTCAAATACGCAATAGATGGCAATATCATGTTGTACGATTATCATTATAGTAATAAATAACAAATTTTAATCCTTGA
>JBDJHY010000078.1:5343357-5356099 GCA_039654485.1 Withania somnifera
AGTTTTTAAATATATCCTTAGTATATAATATATATCTAAGTTAAGGAAAACAAGGAGGAAAACTAGTTGTAAATTGGTGAAACTTTGAATGGTTATAACTTTGCGCTCGGATGTCCGTTTTAGTCGATTTCTTTTTATTTCATATATTTTCTGAGATATACGGAGGCAACCCACTGGCCTAGCCAATTTTCTAAAAAAACTCTTTTATCCCATTTCATTAAGACTTTTTTTCAATTCGACGCCCAAATCATAATTCGTTTTTAGTAAAATCACATGATAAAAAATGATTTTAAGATCAAAATATCGTGATAATGCTTATGTGAATGCAAATTGCATTACATGAAGTTCAATTTATGAAAATAAGGTAGATGACATTGTGAACAGTACAAATATTAAAGTGTTTTCATATCTTCAATAACTGCTAATTGGTTTGTTGGTATAGAATGTTTCCTTACAATTGTTTTTTACACCTTGGAAGAAGCGTTTAGAATAGATGATGGAGAAACATGAACACATTCTTAACATGTTTACGTATATATAGTATATATCTTTAGTATATAGTATTTCATTAGTATATATTCTTAATATGTTTAGTATATCTTTAGTGTATAGTATATATATGTAGTATATTTTGTATATATATATATATTATTTTGTGTACAACGTTAGTGTATATGGAAATATTATTAATAACTCTTGTATACTCGTAGTCTCGTACTAATTTAAACTATATAAATATATATTTGTATGAATTAAACACGTTTATTTTTTTAAAAAACGAAATTACTGTTTACATCGGTTGGGCCGATCCGAATCAAACATTCAATCTGGATTGGCCATTGGCCTGAATTGTCTTGGACCGGATCGGCCCGGCCAGGCCAATGAACATGTATACTCTAAGGCTCTTTAAGTATATATTTGTGCATAGTCAAAATTGAAGGATATAAATATCGAGTATCAATTGAGGCCAAATTAAAAAATATACTTATGTATTATGCCCACAACAAAATCTTTTTTTCCTAACTCACCTTTGCTTTCTTTGTTGCACAGCTAAAGCAGATTCAGTATCTTATCTTGTAGATCTATATAAATAACTAATAATAGGAGCTATAGTTTTAAGAACAAAAGATATGGCTTCTTTCTCTTTTCATCATTTATTATAACATCTTAAGAGTTACGAGGCAGCTTGCATTATTTCACATTCATATTAGCGTAGGTGAGAATATGGTACCTATAAAGAAAAATACCAAAAAAGAGAGTAGAAAAAATGGTTTTTAAATCTAAAAAGGCTATCTTCTTCTATGAGGATAAAAGATCTTATTTTAATGTAACTAGTAAACTTATTATTTTATGCTATATGTGATTAAGAGATTAAAGTTTGAATTGTGGAAATTAAAAAACAAAAGAAACAATTTTGCATAGTTTAGGGTCTTAAGCGAGTTCCTGAAAAATATAGGTCCAAAGTGTTTGTTTCTTCCCTAATTCCAAGTGTTCTTAACCCTTAAATCACCTTCGCCGCCGGCATATTTTCACCTTTTTTGGTATTCGTATCACTAAATTAAAGAAAAAAAAAAATTCAAAAGTAATAAATTAATTTGTAGTTTTGAATTTGATTTGTTGAAGCAATGGATGAAGAAATGTCGACGAATGTCAATGCGGACTCGTAAAATTGCTCCGAAAAATGGCTGCTGCTCTTGCTAGTTCTGATAATAGAACACAGGTGTGCTTTACATAAATACCTTAATTTTGACGTTATGAATGATACGGATTAGTTCACATGATTTAGTTAGTTGTCTCAATTTTATTTTCTTCCTTCATATTAAGAGTCCTAGTATTACTCTGGAAGTTTTAAGGGTCAAAAATACTCGATTAATATGAAAATTTCATTATTTTATAAAATTATTCATTCAAAGATTATACATGGATCTATTTTTATCCGGCTTTTTGAGTTCCATATTCATACTATTAAGTGTGTGAGTTTCCTACACGAACTTCAAAATGTTTAGCAAAACACAACCCAACTATTGGTTGTTCAATTTTCCTATGGAACTCAAAAAAAAAATTGGAATACTTTTAGTTGTGTTTTTAACGCTAATTATTTATCTGAGTTTGATTAGGGGTGTTAATTAGTTCCGGGATCATTTGTACTATAATGATGAAATAAGTTATAACTAATCTCATGGGATAACTTTGTCTTGCGCTTTAACTATCATATTATTTTTTTGTGAGTATTTTTTTTTTTGAAAGTGTTTTTTTTTTTTTTTTTTTTTTTTTTAATGTAATAGTGGCAAAACTAAATCAATGGGTTATCCAAATCTGTGGGATAACTTTGTCTTACTCTTGGACTATCGTGTTATTTTGTTGTAGTGATGGTTACTTTTTTCTTAAGTATGATCTGTCATGGTTTCTTTAGCATTGTGTCTTTGGCTTCTTTTCTGTTGTTGTTTTCTTTTTTTCTCGAAATGCTTTTACTTGAGCAAGGAACAACCTCTCTATCTCGAAGGTAGGATAAGCTCTACGTACACACTACCCTCCCAAATCCTAGTTGTGGCATTTCACTGACATGTTGATGTTATTGGGTTTATCATTTTTGGTTATCATCATCAACAACGAACAATATACCCAGTGTAATCTAATGAGTGGAGTTTGGGGAGCGTGGTGTGTATGCAACCTTACCTCTATCTTGAGAAAGTAGAAAGAATGTTTCTGATAGACCATTGACTTAAGTAAAGCACATCAAAAAGAAAAAAAGTATGTAAAGCTAATACGGTGGCGAAGAAGTCATATTGAAAATGATGGAGAAGAGAACTGTAGCAATAACAAGTAATATGATAATTGAAACCAAGGAGACCATTTTGGATGTTCTGGTAGTTTAATTAGCTCTATGGATTTTAATCAACAACATAACATACCCAGTCTAAGCATACGCTTACCCTTTTGGATTTTAATAATCCATGTATTTGTTTTTGCATTGTTGGAGTAGGCTATGCTGGCGCGGCTTGATGCTTTGGAAAGTGATAATGCAGGAGTGGAACCTCAACTACTTGATGATGATGATGACGCTTCTCTTGACGATGAGGATCAAGGTTTGTTGTTTGTGTTTCTTGCTCCATATATGTTCATAGATATGTTAAATATGTGAAAATAATAATGCTTCCACAAGTTTTAGTTTGTCTGGAGTTGAATTTGTTCTTCGGTTGTGATAGGTTAACCATTGGAATCTTAATACTAAATTCATTAGTTGGGACGTGCTGCATCCGCTAAAATGGGCTTGATGTGCTGGAGTAGATATGAAGAATTTACGTTTCATGAATAATAGGTAGGAAAAGATCGTAACATTTACAGGCTATTACTTTGCTCAAAAAAGGATGGTATGAAGAATATATCCACTTGGGCATTCTGTAGTACAGATTGTACATTTACCGGCTTTAGTTGTTTCATATTTGAAATCAAAGTGGTTGTGGAGATACTCCCAGGAACCACAAATTCCTTAAGGGGAAGTGCTATCAAGAACAAAATGGGAAGCGGGACAATTGGGTTACCAAGGAGGTCAATACCCCAAATGTAGTGAGTCTATGGAGGTCCATCAGAGTTTTATGGACTTTCTGAAAGAACCATTCTACCATCAGAGTGCAAAATGGCAGCAAGACCACCTTTTGAAAAGATAAGTGGAGAGGAAACAAGAGTTTGCTGGAGTCCTTTTCTGACTTGTATGTTCTTGCTCAACACCAAAATAGGACAATGGCCGCGATGTGGTCTCCTCAAGAGTGGGAGTTGTCATTTTGAAGAATGATGAATGATCGAGAGATCCCTAGACTAGCTAAACTCTACAAGCTCCTGGAATCTTCAAACTTCAAAGGAATGCAACAGGGAGTAATTTGCTTGTGGTGAATAACAAGGGTCTCTACATGGTGAATGAAGGATATAAGATTATGAATGTTCCAGAATTTCAGATCTCTGAGTTACCTTGGAAACATATATGGAGGGTCGAGATACCATACGAGGTTGTTTGTTCACATGGTTGTTGACACATGAAAATGTGTTAACAGTGAGGAATCTTTTTATGCTCAAGGTGTTCCTTATGTGGAGATGATCCTGTGACTGTAGATCACCTATTTCTACACAGCAACACTATGGAAGATTTTTATCAATCTCAGGGCATCTCGTGAACAATGCCTAGAAAGATTGTTGATACTATTTTTAGCAGGGAGGAAGCTGGAATTGGGGCAATGGTTAGAAACAACTGGAGGATCATTCCAGCATGTAGATGGTGGGCCATCTGGGAAGAAAGAATTGCAAGATGTTTTGACAATAGAAGTAACACAATATAGAAGATTAAACTCAACTGTATTTTTCTTGTTTCTCTCTGTAAATTGCGGTTTTCAGTACTTAGGTAAGCACTGGTCTACAATACAAACTTTGTTACCTGTTAAAATTAAAAATCACCTCGTCTCCTTTTGTCTTTTTCAAACTTCTTTTGTTAAATCTTCTCCTCAAGTCTGTAGAGGAGGATTTATAACGTCCAATTTATTCCTTCTCTTCCTATTATAACTTTAAACTTTTCTGACTTTTCACTTCAATTTATTTTATTTAAACTCCAGTATTTCATAAGAAGTACCCAAAAGGCACAAAGCGGAAAACTCGCCAAGCTAAGGCACTCGAGAATAACTGACTAGGAGTTAATTGGACTTTGTCCTTTTTTTCTCTGGACCACATTGCCTGTTACTCAAGCTCCTATTGGTTCGATATGTTATAGTTATACTGGATTCTATAATTCACAGCTTTTAATAGGTGATTTCTCTGCCAAGATCTACAAATGTTTGAATGAAGATTTTGTCTTAGGTGGCTTGTCGAAAAAGAAAAGATGTCATGGCAAGTGCGATGTGGCCATTCTTTGCAACTTTTGATGTGTGAGCAGCTACAAATATCAAGAATTATATGGAAGTTACTTCCACAGTAGGCAAGCAAAGTGAAGGCTTCTAGATTTTTGGGCAGTCAATATCTATGCAGAGTGCTTCAAACTGTCAAGCTTGTCAAAGAGCTCTCTTTGCTTTGAGCTTACTTTCTTCATACATTTCGTTTTTCTGTTCAAACCATTAAGGTGTGTTCAGTATGAAGGAAAATGGAAAATATTTTCTAGGAATATAAGTTGTTTTTAATTTATTTTCTTGTGTTCATTACACAAGTAAAAAATATTTTTCTAATAATATTTGTATATATTTAATACAAAATAATAAAAATAGATAGGAATTGGGTGCTAGATATTGTGGTGGCTGAAGGGAAGAACGGGGTGAGGGATATAAGGTGGGGGTAGCGGTGCGGTAAGAGGGGAATAGGAAGAAATTTTACTTTTTTAAAAAAGAAATAAATTTGTTATGAGTGGTAGGAAATATTGGAACTTATTTTCCCTACTTTCATTTTGAAAATCATTTTCCTTGAAGTTGTATTCATAAGAAAAATATTTCCCATAACTTTTAACCAAACGAACACTGAAAAATAGGAAAACGTTATGTTTTTCATGCTAGAAGTCATATCAATTCTATTAGACTCCATTCCCAGAGAATTTGATGTTTTGTGCTTGATTTTTAAGGCATTGTAATCAAGTTGAAATATTTGAATGTTAGGATAAATTACATAATTAACTAAGCATTCGTATTATATTTATATTTTATCCTACTATTTTAAAAAAAATTATGACATATACCACTTTTTTTAAAGCGCGATACATACGGAGCATTGCGATACATAACTCATAATACGTTGTATTTATCACGATGACACAATGTATCACGTGTCTAACCATGTATCTGTGTATATATGAAGGGTTTCTTGAGATATGTATCACGCTCAACTTATGCGTCGCTACCCTCTGAGTTTCTTGAGTGATGTATCGCGATCCTCCGTGTGTATTGAGCATAAAAAAGAACTGATATGAGACGTAATTTCGAAAATTAATGGTATAAAGAATAGTTAACTCCTATAATATTGTGTTTGACATAGTTTACCTTAAATATTCGCCTTGGAAACAAGTGGGCCTTAAGCCGATCAACATGACCAGCAGGATCAACTTTGATTGCATATAAACCCAAAGGCAACCAACATTAGATATACCAGAAAGAAGAGGAACAAGCTCAAGTACCACTCGCATATTAAACAGACAAACATTTCACCATCCTGAATGAGAAGGTGATTCACTTATACACTCGAAAATCGAAGATAAAAGATGATATAAAGGCATAATTGAGTGATAATAAACTATGATAACTTGAAAGATATGACAGGGGTGAGTATTACGAGTAGATCATATACCTTTTTGAAGTTGAATTGGTCGACTAGGAGGAAACGTGTCTGCAATAGGTTCAGGTCCGGTGCAGGACATGAATTATTTATGTATGATGCTGGAAGTGGATGATGATCATAAGTTAGAACTTAGGAGCGGTGTCTGATCCTTCTCCAAACTCCGTATATAATGAGAGCTTAATACAACTGAATACTATTTTTTATATTCTTCCATACCAAACACATGCATTAAGCATCAATGGCAAAGTAAGGGCATGTTTGGTCATCATCTTTTTGCTTTTTCTTTTTTTTTAGAAAAAATTAAACAATTAAAACATCATCTGGTATACACTGAATTTATTATGAAAAAAAAATTGGTGATGATTTTTGAGTTCGAAAAAAGTTATTTTGGCCAACTTTTTTCAAGTAACTTTTTTGAATCCTCGAGAAAACTCACAGTTGCTATTTTTCGAGTGTACAAGATGCGAACTCAAGATTTTAGCTCAATGGAGACACAAACTTTAGTACGTTAATTACTAGCAAAAAAGTTCGACGTATATCTCTTAAAAAAATAATGATTATGATAGTAAAGTAAAAATAAAAATGGGTTTAGAGATTAGAAGGGAAATTTTTTGCTTTAGTTAAGAATTAACATGAAAACTAAAATATAGGTTTTGAAATGTTAGGCTTTTTGGGGAGAAATTTAATCAAAAAGTAAGATGAGAGTGGATACTATATAATAAAATGAAATAAAAGAATAAATAAATTCTATGTGGGCTTATAATTTGTATAGAAGATTTAAAGAGAAGTATAAAAGAAAAAAAAATTTTAGTGGGGTGGGGTGGGGAGCTAACTAAAGGACAACAAGTTTTAAAATTTAGGGTTTCTTTCCCGATTAATCTCATCAACTCTAGGAACACAAATACGATCTTCAATCCTCATAACACCTTTTGATCTAGAATTGCTTCGTTAGATTCACCTTTCACCACCTTATCTTGAATCAAGCATAATTTTCTATCATCGAACTATCTAGCTTAATCTGTCCCACTAAAAGTACATATAGGAATTCTACCAAGTTTAGAAATATCAAGTCTCATGGAGCTAGTAGCCAAGGTCTGAACTATAGCCGAAAGTCGATCCTTCAATAGTAACAAAGCATGACTACCTATACACATCGTTTTTCTACTCATGACAGTCACCACTATAGTTACCTTTCTTGGATGATAAAGGATAGTCATGTCATAAACCTTAAGCAACTCTAACTACCTTCGTTGTCTCAAATTGATATCTTTCTGGTTGTATATGTACTGTAGACTGCAATACTTTGTGAAAATATCAAAATAGACCCCATATAAATAATGCCTCCAAGTCTTTGAAGCAAATACTATAGCTGCAAACTTTAAGTCATGAGTGAGCAGTTCTTCTCATGGACCTTCAACTATCTCGAAGCATAAGCAATTGCCTTTCTGTATCATAACACAGCCAAAACGAATCTGTGACACATCACAATATACCGTAAAACCTTCACCTTCCACATGCAAAGTTAGAGGAGTCGAAGTCAATTGAGTCTTGAGCTTTTTAAAAGATCGTCTCACACTCTTCAAACAATTGGAATACCACATTCTTCTGAGCCAGTTTGTTCAAAGAAGATTCGTAGAAGAGAATCATTCCATAAACCGCCTATAGTAACTCGCAAATCCTACAAAGCTCCAATTAGGTTGATCAGGAATAAACAACGGCGTAGTGGAATTAGCATTTTAGATATTGAAAGAATTTCAATAGAAAAACACAACAATGTAACACTGGTCTATGTTTGTACAGAAATTCAGTTTCTGATGAATACAACAAAAGGTAATGAAGAATATCAGGACCGATAGAATCTTGAGGTGTAAGATCTCAGGTTCAAATCCAGCAGAAACAAAAAACACCAGGTGATTATTCCTATTTGTTCTAGCTTTGATAAACAAAGTTACCTGGTACTTGTTGTTAGTGGAAGGTGACTGGTATTCCGTGAATTTTTTCGAGGTGCGGGAAAGAAGATCAGAACACCACGGTCATAAAAAGAAAATATATCTTGGATAACTTAGTTGATCATCTTTATCCTGTTTCATCTTCATATATCTTTTTTCATTTTTGTATGTCTTTTTTCTCCTCCGCAATCTCTTTCAGTTCATATCAATCTCCAATTTTTTTCCTCGGGACAAATTATCAGTTTCCAGATATTTCACAAATGAAAAACTTCACAAAGAAAGCACTACAAGAAAGAATGGTATTAGCAACATCTATGCTATTGTTGGCTTATATTAAAAAATAGCAACAACTTGATTTAATTGTTGCTCAGAAATAGCCAACATATAGGTAAAATAAGACTTGTACTAATATTATCAACCATATTTGTATCTTACAATACAAAATATGCAACACTTGATTTTGTTATATACAAGATACGATTTACAAATATTATAATTAAACTATAGATAATATAGGACCGTATAAATATAAATTTAAGAAAACATAAAAAAATATAATTATACGAAAATCGAATATAATTAGTATAACTTAAGCAGGTTCGCAAAATTTAGTGGCCTTTTAGGTTTCCCCAGAAGTAAAACTGGTTTTCCTCTTTTCCTCGTTCTGTTGATCTTTCCTCTGCATTACTTATACTGCAGTTGGGTCAAGTTAGTTCGTTGATCGCTTGTTCCAAATCTGGTTAGTTATCTTTATTATTTAGTCTCTTTGTACTGGTTTTTGTCGTGAGTCGAGGTCTCTCGAAACGGCCTCTCTACGTTGTTGTTGTTGTATTTTATGGGCATTTGAATCCAATTTGTTTGATTTTTCTTGTTTAGTTTGGTTGCATCCTTTCGCTTTGTAGGTTCTTACCTGTTAATAATATTAGCAACACTTATTAAATCTACGTCTCTCGGACTCTTCAAGAATATGGACGGGCATACTCTAGGGGCAAGGTCGACACTCACAGTATGTGCCTAGTACTACGGGATTGCAACATCTCCAATATGGAGAGATAGATTTGCATTTCGTGCAATTTCCTGTTGCATCACTCGATTAAGCTTGAACAATGCTAACAGCCAAATGGAGATGCTACTCTATTTTGCTGTATGGAAGGAATTTTTTGTTTATTGCTTTGAAATGTTTTATTTGACACGCGGGGTCTATTGAAAACAACCTCTCTACCTTTACAAGTTGGTCCTCGAATTTGATTGTTCTTCTAATGAAGTGATGGGAATTGAGGGACATTTGGGTTCTGGTTTTTTGCTTTGTTTAAGGTGGGGTTGTTTGGATTGGAAGAAGGAAATAAGATTAACGGCTGCTTATTAAATTCATTGCTTCCAGCTGCAGGATTCGACTTCATGGATCCATCGAGCTCCTATGGATCAGGCCACATCACAGTTGGCTCCAACAGTTTACCCTACAGTCCGTTCGCTCAACATCACTTCTGGCTCCGACAAAGTGGACTCATCACAGCCATCTCCAACAGTTCACGCCGCATTCAAAAAGCATCCTGGACGCGAATCAAATACGCATTTGGTCGTAAAGCACTTTTGACTATCAGTACGTATTCAGCAGTCCCTTCTAAGCCATTGTTCATGTCTCTCATAGCTTCATTTCATCTCTTTTCTTATTACAGATTCAGGAGATAATGTCAAGAAAGCAAAGCAAAAGTTATGTTCTAAATTCCACAGCTCCAAAGCCAATGCTACAAGAAGGGCTGAAAGGGTAAAAAATATGGTTAAGATTGATTGGGTCTAAGACTAGCAGGGGCAGGATTTGTATGTCAAAGAATTTTGAATACCGAGAGAGAATGTTCTTATCTTTGAGGCTTTTTTGCTCACATTAAATATGGAGTGATTATATTGCAAGAATGATTTATGGGATGAATAAATAAATAAAATTATTACATAGTGATTATTGTAGAAAAAACGTTACTGTAACAGTGGAACTACTACATAGGGCAACACTTAGCAAATCACATTCCTGCATTCTGATTATTCTGTTTGTGACCCCTTTACTGGATTATGTAACAAAGTTACCCGTTGGAGATTTAGGCAACAAAATAGTTTCAGGATCAGATTAGTGAAGTTAGATTTTACTCAAAATGCAGACATATTTGTCAAATACAGTAAAGACAAGTTCAGCATTTGATACTAGTGGTGTACATTCTAACACACACGCAGAGCAGTTAAAAGAAATGGACTGCTAGCCCTACTAAGGAATTAATGCCTTATTTGTTGAAAGGCAAATGACTCGGAAATTGAAAGAACAAAGGGTCACTCTAATGGCCTTGTTTTGCTGTTAAAGTCTTGCTATAAATGAATGACATGTTCAACAATAACTTTTGGTCTTGGAGAAAGAATTGGTATTATAAATCACCCACCCTTGAAGTTGAAGGTATCGTGTTTCTCTTGGCTAGAGGTTTATAGAGGTCTGCTTTACTCTTATTTGATCTCCAGAAAAAAGGAGTGCAACTTTGTAACAGATGTCCCCTTTGCAAAGTGGATGCTACTTTTGGAGCTTGGTTCTAGCAATCTTTGGCATCACCTTAAGCTTTGGGATTTCTTGCATTGTTTGAAGAAGAGATCACTCAAGATTGGGAACAAAAGAATTTTTAAAGGCAAATGGAGAAACATACATAACCTTACATCTTTACTATATATGTTTGGCGGACTAATTTGGAGATCTTGTTGTCCACTGGTTCACTTTCTGGCTTTTGGATTTAGAATCCTGTTGGGTGTGCGAACAAAAAGTACATTGATAGATCAAAAGATTGGGAACTTAGTGTAGGATCTCTTAATGGTGCGGGATATTTTGGAAAATATATAACACATGTAAGTGATAGATGAAACCTAGTGTAGAATTTCTTAATAGTGTTAGACATTTAGGAAAAAATCGTGCGGGCTTGACCAAAATGGACAATATCATAGCATGTAAAAATGTTGAGCTTGTAGATTTCTTCTCCAAGGCATCTTCTATATTGACTTCCCAAATATGAGGTAAATATTTTAATCTGCTTTGCATGAAGAAGTTGTAAAAAGTTAAATAAATAAATCGAATACCCTGATTTCCTTTCTCTTGTATGGATACACACACAAGGAGAAAAATATTTTTATTTATGTATATCAAGAATGGATCTTTTACTTAGGAATTTTTTTTCTTTGATCTCTAATATGTTGTTTCTTCGTTTGTAGTTATATTGTGAGCTAAGGTTTACTGATGCGGATGCAACTTTATCGGTTACTCCAAAACTCCCCTTTTGCTTCTGTATCCATCAGTGAAAGAATTTATTGCTTTAAATTTTATTTTTTCGATTAACTTCAAGTGGGGAATGATTTAGTCAACGAATTCTCCCCTGAAGGTTGCTGCAATAGTGTTCCTTCTAGGTGAAAAGACACTTATTGCAATTTGAGGTTAGTAAAAAGTTTTGAACTTTAGTTAGTGAATCGCAACCTACTCATGATCTTCAATAACAACATTCATAAACTGACTGATTCTACCACCTTGAATCTGATGAGTTTGTTTATAAATATTATAAATATCAAGTTATAAAATGTAATAGGTTTAAGTTTGTAAATTTGTGATAATGATGATTAAATAAATAAATAAAGGAAAGCATAAAATTGTTCAGTTTATGAAATACCTTTTCATCTTTGAAGAAGTAATTCAATGGACATAGGGATATCCAAATAAAAGTTATTGCTAGTTGACCGAAACGAGAAGAAAAAATATTCTAATAAAGACATTCCTAAGTAATATCATCATGATCTTGAAGTCATAACCCTTGCCTATTCCCATTTTGGGGGAACAGATCTACTAATTCTTTGATTCCTTATCTGAGTTGTATCCGAACCTTCAAACTCCATGCCATTTTAGTACTGAAAATGTTACTTATATAATTTGGTCTGGCCATATTTGACATTGTGTTTGTGCAAAACTATCTAAAAGTGGTTAGCGTTGGAATGCATTTTAGGAAACAGTTGCAAACAATTATAACTTCTATAGTGGTATACACTATAATTATTAAAAATAGAATTTTCACAAACAGTGATACACACTATAAACTTTTAATTTTAATAAAATATTTCGTGTAAGTTTTACTATGCCTTTTTAATTTGTATGAGCTATTTTAAATGGGTATGAAATATGAGAAGATTTTTGAAATTTTTAGTATAAAAATAAGATATATGTGTTTGTGTGGCTCTATATCATAGATTGGATGATTCTTCGGGAAGGTAGAGTAGAAACTAGTATGGAAAAATATGCTAAAGTAATCAAAATGAATAACACGTTCAATATCATCTCACAAAAGGTGAAATTGACATTTGATAGTTATTGCTACTAAATATATATATATATATATATATATATATATATATATATATATGTGTGTGTGTGTGTGTGTGTGTGTGTGTCGTTCTTTCGACGTCTTGCTACAAAAAAAATGTGTTAT
>JBDJHY010000078.1:5400380-5416403 GCA_039654485.1 Withania somnifera
CCGCCTGTCGCCTTGACGAGATCTCCTTGGCTAAGTCATGCCGACGAGATCACCCCAGCGGCCCCCTACCTCTAAATAGGGCTTTACCCTTTCATTTCAGCTCATTGACTTTACGTTCTCAATCTCTCCTTGAGATCATTTTTTGGACCACGAGTCCCCCGAGCCGAGGGCTATGCCCCAATCTATTAGTTGTGCTCCTGAGCTGTCGGCCCTACTTCATCTTTTCTTATTTACTTACTAAGGAAGGGCACCATAAATAAAGCAAGGAAAATCTCTCTAATCTTTCCATGTAGAACTTACATCAACTCCATCAATTGAAGACTATATTCAACTTCTTCTTCATATCACATAATAAGCTCAGTGGACATATCCCTTCTACTATTTGCAATCTGGAATTTCTGGCAAATCTAGATTGGTAAGTAATAGTTTGAAAGAAGCAACCCCACCTTGTTTTGGTAACATGAAGTTTTAGATTGGCACCACACCAATCCTAGTGGGATAATTCAAACTAATTAATTTAGTGTTGGAAATCCACTTAGAAGCTTTAATTTGCGTGAAAATAAGTTGAGAGGAAAAAATATGATGCCACCTTCTTTGATCTATTGGAAGCGATTTGAAGTTCTTGATTTATGAAACTAAGAGTTGTATGACATGTTTCCAATGTGGTTGGGAATTCTATCAAAGGTGATGGTTTTATGCGTGAGATCAAATAAATTGCAGGGTCCCATCGAAACCTGGGTGACTAAAAGATTGTTTCCTCAACTTCCTATTATACATTTCTCATCCAATGTATTTTATGAGGATTTACCAACATATTTTTTCCAGAATTTTCAAGCCATGAAGAAAGTTGGTGAAGACGTGAAAACCCTAAGGTATATATTACAAAGATCCCATAACAATTTCATCAAAAGGAACAAGCATGGAACTTGTTAAAAAAAATTCTGTATACACAACTATTGATCTTTCATGCAATAGATTTGAAGGTTACATTTCAAGTGTTATATGAGATCTCACTTCACAAGTTGTGTTTGAACGTATCTCATTACAGTTTGGAAGGCCATATACCAACATCACTTGGAAGTATATCAGCACTCAATCATTGGATCTCTCATTTAACAAGCTTGGTGGAAAGATACAACATTTCTTGAATTCTTAAGTGTCTCTCACAATCATCTCGTTGGATGCATCCCTAGTGGAATACATTTCAAAAGAAGTTCATATGAAGGGAATGATGGATTTCCACTTTCAAAAGATTGTGGTGATCGTGTTCTTGTACCACGAGCAATGACTCCATCTGAAATAGATGATCAAGAAGAAGATTCTGGCTTTGAAATAAGTTGGGAAGCAGCTTTGATGGGCTGTGGTTTTGGACTCATTATTGGATTTTCCATAGTATATATTTTGCTATCAACTCAAAATCCAACCCGGTTTTCCAGGATGATTGAAGAATGGGGACAGAGAATTATAAGGACCAGACATGTCAGGCATTCAACTCTAGCTCTATACTTTAATTTAACTATATTAGTATATAAGATTTGATTGAGACTTACTTCTTATATACCAATTATAGAATGCTTTATGGAGGACGAATTAAAACTCTTTTACCAATACAAAAAAGTTTTTGTTTTGTTTGGTCTTTTGTTAAGAGGATAATTGATGTGTGTTCCACTTCCATTGCCCCTTATGATTTATTGTAGCTCTTCGAGCTGAATAAATTGCAGGTTCCAATTTAAGTAGTTGCTGAGTTCATGGATAACTTACTGCATGTGCTATTTGAGATATAAGACACAACTTCACTTATTTTGATGCGTTTATTTTCTTCTTTGTAACTAACTAGTTTTTTGAGCCAAGGGTCTATATGAAACAGCCTCCTAACTCAGAAAGGTGGAAATAAAGTCTGCATGCACCTCATGGCTCACCCTCTCCAGACTCAACTTGTGAGGCGATACCGAATATGTTATTGATGTAAGTAACTAGCTTAAATGATAATAGTTCTACTCCTCCATCCCATTTTATATTGCACCATTCCCTTCGACTCCATCCCAAATAGTATTTCACCTTACTATAATTGCAAGAATTTAACTTTTAAATTTTTTTTTTAATCCTTAATGAAATGATTTATAGTCACTCACACAATTATCTAAGGACTAATTTTTTTACCACAAGTTTCAAAGTCTTTCCTCTTTTTTAAATATCGGGTATTATATTTCAAACCACTCCTTTGAGGCATTAATAATTGATGCTACGTTCTGAAACACAAACCTCCCTAAGAAAAGGACGTTAATATATCACAAAATATTTGGACAAATACTTCTTGGTGTCTAAGAAGTACTTTAAACTTAACTAGATTTTTTAAAGTTGAGCAACGGGTGACTTTTATTAGGCATTTCCTACTCTAATCCAAATTTTTAGTCCACAAAAAGTAGGACCAAAACATGGCAAAAGAGTTGAAATGCAGTAAATCACATAATATAAAAACTTTTGTAGTAGTAAAGTGTGGAAGGGATGAGCTCACAAATGTCAGTTTTACTGATTAAATTAGTTACTCGAATATTTTCAACGAAGAGAGTTTTTGTTGAAGTAGAAAAAACAGGTATGATGGGTAGTTTTTGAGCAAGCAACTAAAGTTTAGCCAGTATTTCAAATGTATGAAAAGTAGCCACTTTTTAATGCGAAAATAAAATTTCTGTAAGGATAGACGTAGCTAAAACACGAAACAAGTTCAACATATGTTGCTGGAGTTGGAAGCTTTGGCAACTGAAACTCCAACACATGGTGCTGAAAGTTCGAAAATTTGTTTGTGTTTCAAATTTCATGAAAAATTCATGGAATTCAAACTTGTATTGGTTCAAACTCCAGGATAATTCACAACGTTCAAGTTTTTGTATGATTAGTTGGTAGCTAGTTTGATTAGTTTGATTATACATGAACGTTCAAGTTTGATTAGTTGGTAGCTAGTTTGATTCACAACGTTCATGTATGATTAGTTGGTAGCTAGTTTCAAGCTTTCTGGTTGAATGTTGTGACTTATTTTGGGTTTTGAACCAATACATGTACTAACACATTTTTACAACAAGATGACAAATGTTGAGTGATTCAACTACTTTCTTTCTCTTCTTTTCTTTAAAGATTCCCTTTGCGTCTCAATATGTTTTCAGCCCTGACCATTTTCTCCCAAGAAAAAATTAAAACATGATTATACAGAAATCTTTTCCTGTTGAAGTTCCTTTACCAGAAATTATGACAAAGTTCCATTTCTTAAAAGATGAATACCACAATGAAAGCATTCATATAATTCAGAAAATTAACCCCAACTAATCATACATACTTCTAGCTTGAAACTAGCTACCAAATTCACCGGAAAGCTTAGTTTTAGGAGCACTTCTCAAACCAAATCAATCTCTTAAAAGCATGGAAAATACACTAAGGTTCCTAAATATGACCAACTTAATGCCACCAACAATTTTGCTTCAAAATTGGTAATTTTAGCAACACAAAAATTCTGAAAAGGTCACAACTGATTTCCTTCTAAGATCTTGGACATGATAATCTGTATAGACAGTTAGACACCATACACCTCTTTATTAATTTGATAAGCTAATAACTCCGGGCAACAAGAAGGTTCAATAATCAACCAAAAAATCCATCTGTGGAACTCATACCACTGCATGCAGGAAATGTGAAGTTGGGAAAGAAGATTAATTGAAAAGTAAATGTGTCGGAGAATACAACAGAGGGAAGAAAAGAATCCTCTCTCATCCAAATAAATATCTACAGTTGTGCAGCTGTTAGTTAATTTCGGCTAATGATGACACCAAAAAAATAGATGAATCTATTGATTTCGCGATTTATCATGTAAGCACATGCTCCCTTTTCCAAAATTAAAACTAACCAGAACTTTCATTATCATGTAGGTGAATACATGCAGTGGAGACTTCACTTTCCTTTTCCCTTAGATTTTGACACAGCAGCCCATTTGAAGTAACCACAATTTGCTTCAGGATTTGACGAAGGTCCCTGAGATCGAGAATGTGGATTTTGTTAAAAACAAGATCAAGAATGTTGAAGGATACATGCATAAACTCTTATTAGGCGTAAATTGCACCATTCCTAGGATGCTGCATGAAAAGACTTAATAGACTACCAGTTTACCACTCATTCCCTTTAATAATAAAACAATGAATCTAGGACAACAAAAATGTGGTCACTAAACCAAAACATGATATGAAGTCAAACAAATTAGAAAACAGATGCAAGTCACATTCAACTCCATAAGATCTTCCAACAGCAACAGAAGTAAATGCAAAAATTACCACAACAACAAAGCCTGACATCCATTTCATTTTGATAAGCAGGGAAGTAACTTTATAAAATACCACCCAGAGAGTGCAGTAATAAAAATTAATACTATTTTGGCAATGAAGAGTGTGATCCTTGTTGAATGTCAATATAGTTCCATTGTCTCTTGTCCCAAAATGTGATAAAGCCTTGTTCCCAGATGCTTTTAGTTCAGCCTACCTTGTTCCATATACATGTCTGGTATGATTGCATTCCATTCCACCAACTTGGTTCCTAGTAGACAAAGGATGTCTGGCATTCCTTGACTAGCGATCTAATAGTATTCGTTGATGAGTGAAATGCAATTGATATTTCAGTCTTTTCTGATGTTAATTGGTCTTAAAACAATGAAGTTTTTAGTTGGATCAAGATTAACTTGTCACTTTTTTTTTATTAGGTGAAGAATGAGTTCGGAGAGAGACAAAAAATGGATGAGATAAAAAAAAAAAAAAGTTGAAGCAACACGGGCAGCTAGAGCTGAAGGCATGACAGTGCAGTCAGCATGTAGATAAGGTAGAATGCTGGAATTTCTGTGCATGAGTGAAATTTTTAGCCAGGGTCATTTCCGAAAATTCCATTATGTACCCCCCTTTGACCTATATAAACCTTGAGCTCGTCCTAAGTAGGGCATCTTGGAATTTGGACGGCTTTCAGAGAGGAAGAATGCATGAGAACAACAAGCATTCAAATGATTCCATCAACTGTCAATCCAATAAGATAGTTTGGGTTGAAATTTTTGTTGTAATGTTTCAAGTTTCTTATTCTTAATTATGATGCACTTCTCCTCATCCACGGCGTAATTTCTCGTGCGGCATAGAAAGAAGTGGTACATTGATTGTAACTTTCTGTTTTAACCCTTGTTGAATGCTTGAACTCGTTGATGGATCTTTCACTGGAATTGTGGAGTTAATCAGGGAATCCTATCCCTTTTTCTGTCCAGCCTAGTTATGGAAGGTCCCAGTAAGATGCTTCACAAGGCAAAACAACAACAATGAATAGAAGGGTTCAGTATTGGGACATCTCTGGAGAATCCAATCTCAACTTCATATCTACTCTACGCAGATGACACATTAATCCTCTGTGGTGGTGAAAAATTCTCAGGTGCGACACCTAAAATCTTACTCTTTAAGATTTTTAAGCTATTTCAGGTCTCCATATCAACATGTTAATGAATGTGATATACTCGGTCATTGAAGTCCCTGACTTGGAGGCCCTTGCTGATATCTTTTGTTGTATCATTGGCTCTTTTCCAACCACATATCTGGGCCTGCCCTTTGATGCCAAGTATAAATCAAGTGCAGTATGGAGTCATTGAGAGAGGAGAAGAGATTGGAGACATGGCAACTGCAGTATCTTTTGCTGGGTGGCAGGATGACGCTTATTTGCAGTGTTGTAGACTTAACAGTATTCCAACCTATTACGTGTCACTTCTCCCCATGCGTAGTAGAGTTCTTAAACAGCTGGACAAAATCAGAAGATCCTTTCTCTGGAAAGGTAACAGTTAAGGACACAAATCTCATCTAGTCAAATGCTTCAACGTGATACAACCAAAAGCATGGACATCAAAGCCAACTGGTGCACTAAGCTTAGTAGAGGTTCCCATGGAGTTCGTCCATTGAAGCTTATTTGCAATCTATAAGAGGAATTTTCTCAGATTATATAATCCATAGTTGGGAATGGGACGCATGTAAAATTTTGGGAAGATGCTTGGGTTAAACAATTGCCCACTCAAGGAGACTTACACACTGCTCTTCCGAATAGCTAGTGACCCAAGTGCTACAATAGCTCAATACAAAACGCGGACCTCTGTTAGAAAAAAAAAAAAAAAAAAAAAAAAAAGAAAAGAAGGGAACATTATGGAAACCCCACTTTAGGGGAGATGTTGATGATTGGGAGTTGGATAACCTATTAGCATAGATGGGAAAATCAGAAAGCTTCACTATGCTTAAGCAGAGCCATGACAGACTCAGGAGGGGAAATTATGAAGCACACCCCTGTACTGTCAAAGAAGGCTACGAACACCTTAGTGGACAACTGAAACCATTGACTCTTGGCCTTGGAAGCTTATTTGGAAGATAGAGCTGCCGACAACAACTATATGTTTCACATGGATAGCTCTTGAAGGAGCCTGTCTACCTCGAGAAAATATCTGTAAAAGGACCTTCCAATTGGTCAATAGATGCTACTTGTGTTTGCACAACTAAGAGTCGATCAATCATTTATTACTGCACTATCCAGTAGCTGCAGATATGTGGGTGTGTTTTTATCAATCTTAAGATTAAGTTGGGCTCCACCTCAGGGTATCAGGACGGTAATGAAAGGGTGGATTAAATGGAAAGTTGACAAGGGCATTAGGAAATTCTGAAAGATGATCCCAGCTTGTATCTTTTGGTGTCTATGGCAAAAAGGTATCAAAAATGTTTTGATGGCATTTCAACTCCAAATGACCTTCTCATACGATACGGACCGGCCTTACTCATGATGATTTGATGATAAATGGATAACTTGGGACTCGATAAGAACCCTTTGAAGGGTGTATTTGGACACTTAGAGCACCTCCGAGATCAAGCATTTGTTTGGAGAAAAGCTTGAAAGGAGATTTCAAGAATTCTCGGAAGAAGTGGGAAGTGGACGACTTGCTCAACACTTAGGACAAGCCATCCAAGAGTGGGTAGGCCGCCTAATATGCTGTCCAAAGAGGGCAGGTCGCCCAGTTGGCCGTCCAAAGGAGGACAGCCACCCAGTTGGCCGTCCAAGAGGGGCAGGACGCCTAGTTGGCAGTCCAAGAGTAGACAGGCCGCCCAAGGAGCCATCCATAAGCAAACGGACTGGTTTGGGCCTTTATCCTTATGTCTTGTTTCCCCATGGGCCCAATAATGTATTAGCGCTATAGATAGTAAGTCATTAGGGTTTTACTTAGACTTGATTGAATATTGATTGTAAACAACTCTTGATGAGTGTTTTGAGTGTTCTTCATGTGAGAAACTTCGAGTGATTCCGTGCGTCGGATTTGGCAAGCTCGTTGCTTGGTTTTTGCATAGAAACGTAGGTTGCTTTGGGATTGTGATTCCCTCGCGGTCTCCGTAAGAGTGTCGTGCTTGATTCAAATCAATTGAAAAGGTCTAAGGGTTTGATACACCCTTTGGTTCGTTAAATTTCTTTTTCTTGTGTGTCTCCATCTATCCTTTTATCTTTAGTTTCGTTATTTTGCTTCCACGTATCCGATTCCATATCACCTTCTGAAATCCAAATGCCTTCTGCATCCGTTAGCCAGAACACTCTCCCCACTATAAATAGTGTTGTTACCCTACTAGATTTTATAAGCTTCTCTCAACTTTTTGTTCTTTTATATTTTTTTCTAGCTTCTGGGCCTGAACTATGAAAACGATGTAATGGAGCTAAAACTGATTACTTTTGTAACTTTGCATCTTCGTAATGCCAGAAATGAAACAACTTACTTCATTAAAAAAACTTAAATTGATATTTCTAAATGTCTCATGTCATTGCTTCCAAATATTTAATTCAATCCACTAACAAAGGGACATACCTCAGCTCGAGCACAGACATAAAATCTGCGGCCCAAATTGGGGCCTGCTTTTTTAACGACGCGGGGAACACAAGGTTCTTGATGGCCCTTACAAAGAGGTACACTATTCTGCATCAATTGCTGAATCCTTTGCCACTCCTGTAATACCACTTTCCTCTTCTCTTTATCTGAGTCGCATGCATCTAGCTGGCACTGATTATTGTCGATTTCATTTGATTTGCAATCCTTTGAAGTGCCACTTTCATCATCAGCAGATCCTCTGGTCTCAATACACGAATAAGAGATGTTTGTCAGACAATGTTTAGAACCAGCAGAGCTGCTGCTAGAAGTCTCACTTCTATGTGTTCGTTTCTGGAAGAACGAGTTAAGCGTGAGCTGAGACCCCTGAACATGCTTTGCTTTCTTCTTGGCCGCAAAGCAGGGAAGAATATTAGAAGTAGTTTGAGAACCAAGTAACGTAATCTGAGAAGCTCTACTATCATATTTCTCTGGAGTTGAGACAAATTCTTCTTGACTTGTACCATGAGGGGTTTCACTTTCCTCCGTAATAACTTGCTCAGTTGTTTGCCTTCTCGTGAACATTGATACTGCACTTTTGAGAACGAAATTTAAAAGAAAAACTACAATGTGAACACAGAGCACAATGCTGACAAAAAACCAAACTGTACATAATTTATCAGTGCTTACATGATGGTCAAGAGGGCACGCTTTAAATGACTGATGGATGAACTCAAATAGTTTTTTTTTAAACATAAACTCAACTAGGTGGGTGGCTGCACTCAACTAGTTATACTTGACAAAACATAGAATATTGATCATAGTAATGCAACATATACATCACAAACTCCACGTATCACTTTGTTTGCAATCATAAATAATCCTTTTGGTTGCAATAACTGACTTCTAATTATATGAAAGCCTTTGGGAAAATATAAGAAATACATATGTTAGATTAATTCTTTCTCAAGTAAATTCCCAGGACTTTCCTCTAGTTTTCAATATTATGATGACCTCCATTCCAGGGGGGAAAATTCAATTGAGACTAACAGCTTGCTAAAATAATTTTATTTTATTTAGAGGGGGCAGAAAAGCTAAGCGACTTGATTTCTCTTCTACATTTTCTGCTTTGAGTTGATTTAAGCTTGTAACAGACATAAGACATTGATTTGATGCACTAGGCAACTAGCATGAAAATCAACTAGCCATCAGTTAACTAGGTTCCTCCAGTTAACAGCATTCACAAGCAAAAAGAAGAAGAAAACAGCTTTTGCAGCGCGAGGTTGTTTGCTGCTTGATTGCTACCTACTCCCATCAATATTAAACCAACACTTTTTATTTGCATATCAGGCAAAAGATTTCTATAACATTCTGGAAATTAATTTTGGAACAACAACATCAAACTTGTTTTAAAGTACTAGCAAATCGTGCGATATATCAGAAAAGTTCCAGCAGACCAAACACAACTGCATCTCTAAGAAAATTGATATTCAAAATGTAACTTGACTAAACTCTCACCAAGAGTTTGCTGACTCCCAAGGACCTGGGGATGATATCTTGTAGATAATGGCGGGGTACTATGCTGCAAAACTTCAGGGATTTCTATTAAACTCGTGTAAACTGGAACATGATCAGAACCTTCTAATTTGATGCTCCTCCCTCCTTTCCACCTGTGGAGTGTAGATATCTAAAAGTGTGATTGCTATATCCTCTATTGCCATACTATGGGACAACAATGAGTATAAAAGTTGCTAACATGAATGATAATGAACAATTGAAAACCCAACATAAGTTGGCCAATCATGTGTGTATACTCATCTGATACTTCAGGAGGTTTTCTTTTGCACTATATATATATATATATTTTTTTTTTACAGGAAACAAGAGTTATAACTAAGAATACTAGAACTTGCTATATAGTAGTATAATCCTCATAACAGATCAAACAGAAACTTTAACACGACATATTTAAGAGAGAACACATTTCTCTCCATCGCAGCAAAGCATCCATTGATCAAACTAAGGTATACTCACATCGAGCTGCTAAGTAAAATTATTCTCTCTTTCGGAACTATCCTCACTTGTCTATAATTCATACACAACATAATCATGTAATCCTCCATATTACGAATAGATAAATGTTTACCTTGGCGTATTTCCGGCTTTCCACCTTTGAAATTGCATCAATATATCACAATCTGCAACATGGCAAGTAACAAAGTCATGCCCTTCTTGAATTTCTTCACCATGCAAGCATGATCCAGCACTAAGTATGTGATCAATCCTAGAACCAAAATTAAATTCCTCGGCTCCTGTACTCTGAGACCAGCAAGTATAGGCTCCTTTTCTGTAGCAAAATACAAGATGAAGTAAGACCACAAAAGGTTCATACAACAAGATGAAAAGAAATACAATAGTTAAAAGTAAATGAGGATGAATACTCTTATCTCATTTCTTAATTGGCCTTGAAAAACAAAGAGAAACTCATCCTTATGTGTCTTTTTTAAAAAATGTTAGTGAATGATTTAGATAGATGACCTTTAGAAGCATTAAAACTTCGCACGCGGTGAGGAATTAACATCGGACATGATATCCTCCCTAGTCCATTAGCCATGTAATGAGAATTAGAAAATTACAAACGTAAACATAAATAGAAAGAAAGAAACCTATCAGGATGCTTTGCTCTAAAAATATCACGGAGGCGCCCTCCACTTTGCACTAGCAATGATCTAAACCATCTTCTGAACCTGCAACGCAGGGAAATTTAAGCGGTAACCAAGCAGAATTGATATCTTAAAAAGCAAGACTTGAATTAATTTATCTATTGCATATAAATCTCTCAGGAAGCAGATTACTCGTTCTTCTCAAAATCAGGTTCTGCGTCGCACCGATCTATGGCAGTAGGAGCAATGTTTAGATCACCTACAATGATAATCCTCCTTCCTTGATGCAGGAGGAACTCCCATCTTCTCTACATAAAAATTACTAGAATGAAGCACAGAGTGTGAAGTTCAGAAATGCAGGTTTACAATGTACATAACGGGCTATTTCTGCAGTTAATGAAGGAATATGGTAATCAACATAATATGCTGGAAAAGACAGTAGAGATGTGTAAAAAGCAGAATAATTGGTTAACAAATAGAAAGAGAAGTGCAGGTCACTGAAGCAGCATTAAACAACCATAAATAAGTGGTAGTAAAGCATGCTAGTCAAAAACATCAATGAACCTGATGCTTTCATTTTCTTGTCCCTTTATTAAGAAAATATAGTAGGTAACTTGATTTTTCAAATCCTTCTCTTTAAATTTAAGTAATTAACGCACCATAGGATGACACCAACCATACTCACCTTTCTATCACCAAGAGGGCTCAAGATGCCACAAAACGGATAAAAGCTCTCGAAGAAAACCAACTCATCCTTGAATTAGCCATTTTATGAAGTAATACTTTTATTGAAGAGTGGACTCAAGACGCCCATATATAATTAGTATATAAAAGCGTAGAAAACCTACAAAAATGACATGGTTCTCTAAGAACAACACTCAAATCTTCTATAACTCTTTCACTGTACAGTAACTCTTTCACTGTATCTAGCATAACTCGAGATATTCCAAACCAACAGGATTTCCCACCATAACCTCAAGGCTACCCGATAAATCGACAATGAAGGAGGAGATGGCCGAAGTCTTCACTCGAGCTCTTACACATAAAACACCAACTAATGTACGTAGCCTTCCTCTTCCTTTGATACTCTACTGACAATATCACCCCTCTTCTTAGAAGCGAATTGAAGAAACACATCTTTCTCAGTACCTTTGGAATCCAAACCAATCTATGTGGAAATGCAACCTCTTTCCTAACCAGGAGTTTCTCATGAAATAACAGAAGAAAATATCCATTGCCCCTCTTCCTCTCCAATCTCCATACATCTTGTTTTTTATGTGATGTTCCTTGTTTGTGAAGTCACTCAACTATATTTTGGAACTACGACACTTCTCAGTCTAGAAAGTTCCTCCCAAAACTCAAATGCCAAAAAAGATAAAGATTCTTCATCTTGCAGTGGTAGTATTCCTAATTTCTGCTATGATTCATCTCCTTTCCGAAATTATCAGCCAACATACAAAACTAATGTATCATGTAGCAAGCAGGTAACTGAAGCATGATACTAGCTCCTTAGATACTAACATCCTACATCATATACTACAGCCCTATATATTCAATCTTCAGCCATTACAACCCACAAAGAAAACAACTCCAATATCAAAAAAGAGGGTTCAACAACCTTCTCCCATCTAGAAAATTGTATACAGATAACACAGATACTTCACAAAGCTAAAGTTATGCCCTGGTCGAGACTTTGATCACTAGGTACATGACAACAACGAGGCAACTAACATGGGATTCCCACAGCATTATCCAATAAGATTCCAAATTACTCAGAGCCATCTCCTAAACCTTCGCATGCACAATACTCATAGAAATTAAATGTTCTGTGACAGCAATCTTATCTATGTTAACATTTAGATCAACTACTCCCAATCCTACATATCCTTTCTGTGTTATTTAGGTCCCACTCATTCCAATGATCTGTGTCAAGATTTGGTGCAACTAGAACTACAAATGAACCTCTGTAGTGAACATATCACCAATAAAGAAAACAGACACAATGCATGAGAATGCAGCATTCTTGACATATTTGGTGCAAGACATCCTCATCAATAAAGCAAAAGCTAATTTCGTATTTGAAAGTAGGAGAAAATATCATTTCTCAGGTTCTCATTATTTGAAAACCATAATGGGAATTGATTACCTCTAACATCTTGAAAAAGGTGAGCTTAAATTGGATTCTCTCGGAATCATCTTGAATAGCTCTGGGCCCATATATATTGAATAACACTGAAAGAAGAAAACATTTGTCAATCACCAAACTAAGGTAGGAAATAAGATACTTGAATGCGCAACAAAAAAAAAATTTAAAAGTTGATGAGATATATCACATAATGAGTCGGAAAAAAAATCAGAACAAAAAGTTTTAGAGTATGATTTGTATTCCTATTAAGAATCGGACATCCCTGTTGTTTTTGCAAATAGCATGTACTCACCAAAATGACCATGATCAGTGATCAGACAACGTCCTTCACTATCAACTTTAAGAAGTTCATCTCTGGAAAAGCACTCGAGACCTTCTGCTATTGAAGGGCACTCCTCCTTTCTAGGTTCATATCCTTTAGATGTTGCGAGGAGACCAGTGAAACCTTCTTCTGCAGAAATTGGCAGAGCTACCTCATTGCTCAAGAATGCAGATTTTACACGACAAAAGGTTGCAACACCTGGACAAATCGACATAAAATCAATCATTTATTTATTTCTTTATCTACGTCGTCCTACTTCAGATATACCAAGTCTTTAGAAAAATGATAAAAAAATATATTAAAAAATAAACTCTTTAAGCTTCACCAAGTGTAGCTTAGCCTTGCTGATCACACATAACTTGCAATCCACGAGATTTTATTATTTACTTCCCAATAAGACTCTCTATGTTTCATAATTTCAACAGCACTCGACGAGTTCTTTTAGAGGGGAAAAAAATAAAAAGGCAAAAAATTAGTTTCCATCTTTAACATATTCAGAGAACTACACAGTTAACGAATCTGATCAGCTCTTCTACTTTCAACCTTAACAGTTGCCTTCCGTACATACAAGCTTTACGAATCCAGAAGAAGATGAAAACAGATAGAGATGCAAAGTGTTGTAGGTATGCCGAAAATACTTTCAAAGATGAAATCATTTTCCAGTGTTAGGTCATTTTCGGTTGCTGAAGACATATCAAAGATGAGGAGTGACTTCTGTCACCTTTATTTAGAAGCCATTTTCCTTTACAAAAATTCTAACTTTTACTTTGTGACACTTGCTTCAACCTCAATACTCGTGAATATCACAAAAACACCATTCTAATAAGTTGTACCCTATCCCCCACCTTATACTATAAATATTCTCTGCCTATTTTTTTGCAAAATTCAAAAAACATCTAGCAATGATTTCGAAAGTAAAGAAATTTCATGAATTGCTCTCTGGTATCACATGCACCCTGTAATTGAGCTAGTCCAAACTTTCCCTATCGGTTATGATACATGCAGCTACATTTCTTTTGGAAAACAACTCAGTGAGATTGACACAGAACGTGATATGAACGCGGGTACCGAAGAAAAACACATCAAAGGTAAGATAGATGATAGATAGGGGATTAAACATAATCATGAGAAACAATGGAAAACCAAGAACTAAATAGTGAGACATTCCATTAGATTACTAAGAAAACACCTAAATAATTAGATATAAGAAGGAACAAGGATTAAGAATATTAATTATAAGAACAATACCCTTAATCACAATTTCTTCAAACACCCAACCTATCAAGTGGACTTCTAGGGGTTGATACCTAAAGAAACCTCACTTATCAAACCCAAGTCAACATTAGTTTGAACCAAATTCTCATCCTCACCAAAGGAGAACTAAAACAATTCATCAACAATAATCTATCAAGAAACTCTAAGACTTACTATATATAGACTACGGCTTAAGTTAAATACATTATTAGCCCCAAAGTACTAAAACAAGACTAAATGCCCCTTAATTATGAGGCCCTTTCCCCAAACCAGTCCAAAAACTCTAGGACAGAAGGGAGGGCGGCTCGTCCAAGCTGGGACGGCCAAATGGGTGGTCTACCCATTTTACCTATTTGTGCAGTACATTTCTTTATCATGATATTAGAGTCAGGCCTATCCCACTTTATTGTTTACCCAATTGGGCCCCATCTTATATTGTCCACACTCCAGACGTCCAACCCTAGGCCTATAGGGTGTTGATTCTCCCAGATCAATGGTAGATGGGTATTTGGTCTCCTTATATAGTCTGACAATCCTCCTACTTAATAGCGAGATTTTGGGGTTGCGTTAGACCCAAAGCCCATTTCTTTATCACAATTAATCAGTTTAAAGGCTATCCAAAACTCACAGTTACCCTTATGGTGACAAACAAATATCTAACAAAGTCTTTGACCAAAAAAAAAAAAAAGGATATAGTATCTGCTGGCACTCATGCTCTCAAAAGGTTAAATGATGCATTTGATTGAATGATGAGTTATTTACCTAGAGGAACAAGGAATACAATTCTCACTTGATACTTACTTTTTTCGCCTCTTTCTAATCATGCACCTAAGTTATAAAATCCTAAATAGCCTCAAAAGGCAAATGTGAAAAAAGGAGAGATAAAACATAAAACTGACTGTGTTATAGAAATCCTAAATCCGTCTCTAAATGCAAATGTTATCTTACACATGACAAAATGCAAAGAAAACGTGCTATCCTCAAGCGGATAACCCAAGGCAAATGTATAAATGATTCTCCCCCTGTCCACTTTTACACTTCCACTATTCTACAAATAGATAGTCCAATTATAATTGTCCAGTTTAAAAATATCAAGTGATAATTCATCACCTAATTCCTAACTTACCCTGATTATTAACTAAAGTTATTTAATGCAATTTCCGAAAACACTAACATATTACATTCAATAGGTGATATAATTAAATCGTCATATTATTTATTGTTTTTCCTTAAGCTGAGAGTCTATCCGAAACAACATTTCTATTTCTCAAGGTAGGTTTAAGGTTTAAATACGCTCTACTCTACTCTTACCAGACCTCACTTATATGATTACACTGGTTGTCTTGTTATTGTTGTCAGTCATTTTATTGATTTTCTTTTTGGTTTCCCACCCGGTGTACCCGGATTCAAGCCGGAAAGTCCCACATCAAGCGTAAAGCACTCCCTACCAAAGGCAGACTATACCTATAGGAACTCTAACCTGAGAGCAACGGTTAAAGACGAAAGAATACTTACCACTCCACCCCAATCCTTGTTAGTCAATCATTTTATCAATTTTTTTTTATTTCCCACCCAGTACCCACATTAGAGCCCAAGTAAATCCAGAGGAAACCCCACATTGGAGGTAAAGCACTCTGTAATAAAGGCAACTGGGGACTCAAACCCAAAACCTCTCCGGCTACTAGCGATTCCGGCTTCATGCAGGCGAGTTGCAGCCTGCAATCCGAACTGAGGACGGGTTTTTGGGGTTAGCTCA
>JBDJHY010000078.1:5425889-5440070 GCA_039654485.1 Withania somnifera
ACTAATTCTCAATTGAGCAGAAAACATCACATACTAACCAGTTTAAGCTCTTCTGGAGTAATAAATCCATCTCTATCAACATCAAATTTGTCAAAAGCAGCCTGTGATCTTTGCTGCCATTTAGTAGAATTATGCTCCTCCAACTGATGAACATGTAAAGTGGCAGCCACAAACTCCGGGAAATCAACAAGCCCATCTGTGTTACTATCAATCTGCCAAGCAATAATAAACAAAATACTTTAGGAAACTCAACTGCAGAAGAGACCATAGAGTGGAAAGTGATGAAACTACAGATGAAAGCAACAGAAATTACTATATTAGTGGGCAGCAATATCAGTACTGACAATTGAGTACAATTTGAGATATAGAGTCTGACACAATGAAACCTAAGTATTTGGTCGCCGATTTTAGCAATGGTGTAGTACAAGCTTGCACACACCTCAACTATTCCATCGAGTGTCTACCATCCACTCTTGTAAATACCAAGTAACTTCACCCTAACAGCGCTCAGGCACATGGGAAGAAATCACCTAATGAGTTGTGTCTCTTACTGGACACGAGTACTAGTCTTTGATGATTTTCAACTTTTCAACCCACTTCATTAACTGCTAGGCTACACTCTTGGGTGCATTTGGTAACTTATTTCTTCTAAAGAACTTGCTCCTATTCTTTGGTATGATATTTTGGAGGGGGAAGAAGTTATAGGTTTGACATGCTTCTTGTTCTATATTCTTTTCCCCTTTGTGTGTGTGTGTGTGAATATTAAAGTAGTTCCAACCATGCAACAGCTGAGGCGACAAACGCATCCTTATACTTCGTACTAATTATGTAATTATTTATTAGCTGTCACGTTTTGCCCTAATGCCTCCTTCCTAAGTAAATAAGCTTACCGCTTGAAGAATCTCAAGAACTCGTGATTCTTTCATTTTCCACGGGAGATCTTTCGCAAGAGCCTGCACTAGAAATGACCATGGTAACACACCAAAACATATGAAAAGATATACACAGTGCTTTTGATAAAGGCATATACAATGTTTTGCATCAAGATAACACAAAATATAGGTGCCTCAAATGTTTGCCAATAGCCGTTGGTAGTTGTAAGCATGAAAACAAGTTCCAACATGAAAGATGAGCAATACCTGTCTCATTTCTTCAAGACTGATGACACCATTCTTATCCACATCAATGGCAGAAAATTGATCTCGCAGATCGGCGAGCTCCTCCTCATTAATTGTGCTAGCTAAGGCCTGCCAGATAGTGAAACAGCATCCAGAAATTCATGTTTTGTATATCTGAAGATACCTTATCTGCCAAAAAGGTCAGAGAAATAAGAAAGCAATGAACTTACCCGTAAGGCAAACTGTTTTAGACGACTGTATTTGACAAATTGCCGCATATTGGATAAAACAGAAATGTCCAGTGGAATCTCAGATGCATCACCTCCCTCTCGGACCCATGGATGCGCTGAAGATGTTCGAGTAGATAATTTTCAAAACAGTTGTTTATTATATCAATAAATTTAAAAGAACGACAGCAGTAACATTTGTTTGCCAATTGATCTGAACATTACGTTCTTATTTTCAAGCATCACAAAGTAAGCATATTAGGTAGGAGAGTAGTCACTAGGAGACCTTTGTCGTGTTAGTTGTACTAGGAGTCGTAGTGCTTTATTTGGAGCTTGATTACAGCATTATTTGGTGGTACGCTTGTTTCTGATACTTTATGTCGTCTTGTTACTATCTATTACTTATTGCCTCTTGTTATTGTATTATGTCATTTGTGGGATTATTTTGTCTTCAGCCGGGGGTCTATTGGAAACATTCTCTCTACCTCACTTATGAGGTAGTGGTACGAACTGCATACACTCTATCCTCCCCGGACCCCACTTTGTGGGAATTTACTGAGTATGTTGTTGTTGTACAAAGCAAGCATATGAAGCATATCTGAAAGTTGTGCTATAAGTTATCAAAATGCAGCAGCTGTTCAGGTGGACAGAAAGCCGTGATTGATATCTATTACTAAACATTGCTAATGAAGCAGGTGAATCAAATGGACATGGTAAGCTTTAAAATCTTTTCAAGTGAACCTTGAGCTACCGACGATGCATCAGTTTTTCATCATCATAACACCTTCAAATCACTAAGAAAAAAATGGTAACAGAATAGACAATCCAAAACTTTAAGACAATGGATGGTTATACACCCTTTCAGATGCTCTTGTCTAGCCGGTGTGGGGCATTTTAAGTTTAACGCCCTCCAGCTGTGTAACCCAGTTCTAGGTTCCATACATGAACTTTAATGTGGAATGAGGCTTGCCAAAGTTGGTGCCGACCCCATGTGAAAGAATCTAAGCATCCAATCCAAAACCTTAAGGAAATGGGTGGAGCGGTCCAAGTCTTTTATGCAACCCTTAAATGCCCTTGTATAGCTGATATGAGAAACTTTATACAAAATCAACACTACAAATTCAGAATAATATTACTTACATAAGGCCTGAGCAGCAGTAAGTCTAGCACGCGGATCCTTCACCAGTAATTTCTTTACAAAATCTTTAGCACTGTTGCTTATGTTAGACCATGGCTTCCGACGAAAATCAGGCTTGTTTCGTAGAACCTTAGCATTTTGGAAGAAAAGTTAGAAAATTATTGGAAAGCACACAAATCACAAAGAATTTACACAATATAAAAGTTGTACTTCTTGAACAAGTAAAAGCTATCAAATGTTTTTTAGGAAGAAAAACACTCTGGATGAGAGCCTCTCCAAGGAATAATCAGCCAAAAGTGATTTTTTAACAAAATAAATAGCAGTAGCTTCTTTGGACTCAAAAGTGAAAGCGATGAAAACTTGAGATTCTATAGCTGATGCAGCCTGGAGGCTGAAGGGCAAAATCACTCAAGAGTAAAGTAAGATAAAGTAAATGTTCCACAAAGAAAAGATATCACAGTATCATACTTAAGATGTTTACGAGAAGATACCAAAGAAGTGAATGGAAATTCTAAAATTCCAAATGAAATGAGATTTATTAAGTGGAAACTTCAAACAACCACTTAACGGTAAAAAGAAACCTGACACATTATCGAAAGGACTAACAAAAGTAAGCATGTAACTTATACAAAGTCTGCAAGTTCATTACCTATTACAGATCTAAAAGTGTGATATCCTTTCTTCAGGTTTCCCAAGTTAAAACAAAAACCGAAATGTTGCTAGTTACATGTATATTAGCAGCTCACCTCCTTGAAGATACCATCCTCAGTTTTGTCCCAGAAAGGCCGACGGCCACATAGCAAAATGTATGTAATAACGCCAATACTCCACACATCTGATTCAGGTCCTGATCTACGCTTTAATACCTCTGGAGCTACATAATATGCACTGCCGACAATGTCTTGGAATTTTTTCCCTGCATATATAAGTTTCCTATGATAAGTTTTTAACTTTATGATTGAAAACCATAGCAATAGCTCCCAGATAATTGAAGAACTTGGCAGATGCATGAAGATTATCAATACTTCAGAAAGACTAAAATCTGTGGCAGAGAATCTAATCACCTGGTCTGATGAAGTCGGAAAGACCAAAATCTGTTGCTTTTAAGGGTGAATTCTCCTTTGAAGACTTAAAGAGAAAATTCTACAAGAAAAGAAGTTTGTTTAAGAAAACCAATATCAAGCAGCATCACCAAGTCAAAAGTAGTATTGAACTGCTTGCACACCTCAGGTTTCATATCACGATGCACCAAACCATGTAAATGACACTCAGCTGCCACTTTTAGCATCTGGCGTACAACTATTGCTGCATCTTTCTCAGTATACCGACTGTCTTTTCTGATTAGACAAATTATGTCAACCCTTATCAGTAAAACTTCATAATCAGCAAATTGAATATAGAGCAAGCACTGCAACTCACAAATAATCAACTGAAAATGGTCATTTCAGGATACTTACTTGGACAAAATCCGGTCCAATAGTTCTCCACCTTCACATAACCTAAAAGGAAACAAAATCTGAAGAATGTTAACTTGTCATTTCAAGTGGAAGGATCAGTTGTCGGGAAATAAACCAGGACCCTCAGGATCAAAAAACAACATAACTTACTCCATTACAATGTAGACATAATTATCATCCTCGAAGGAATTATAGAATTGAACCACATTCTCGTGACCAGCTAAGGCCTTCAATATCTTGACTTCTCGTTTCACATCCTCAACCGCAATGGGAAGAATCATCTGCAGCAAAAAATGAATCGGTATGATACACTGAGACTGTGACAGAAGGAAGACTAGATAATCACAAAATTAAGGTAAAAGTTAACAAGCATGGACGAAGGACAAAGAAAAAAACACTATGAAATTACTCATATTTGCAAAATTTATAGGCCCATCACCCCATAGTGTTGATGAAAACTCCAGATCTGAAGAGAGTAGATTATAGGAGACAAAGCAGGCAGAGCATTTTACCCAGAGGAAACATCCACAGGCCAACGGGCAGTCTTGCTGTACCATGGATCAATGGACAATCAAGACATTGAGAAGTCATTTGCCAATAAGAAATAAAAGATTCTGCAAGTGCTCTATAGACTACAAAGCAGATTTTAAGTAAACCAGGTCAGTTAGCCCCTTCCGCATGATAATAACAACAGAATTGCTTACGAAAGCCAAAAGTTCAGTGTTAGCTTTAGTTTATGATCCTCTGAAGTTCATTGACTTCAGATAACTACAAATCCACTATCCCCAAAAAGCGATCAAACACCAAGTGCAGCTATGTTTTTCAAATATGATGTCTGTTCACATCACCAGATTCACTCTATAGCCATCTACAATAACTACTTAAGAAGGAAAAATCAAGATTTCGCCAAAGATACTCCTTTTCCGGCAGAAAGCTAAGAAAAATAGAATGAGATTCAACAACGACAATATATCCGGTGTAATCTCACAAGTGAGGTCTGGGGTGAGGGTAGGATGTATGCAGACCTTACCTAAAGGTAGTTAGGCTCTTTCCTGCAGACCCTAAAAATGGAATGAGATTGCACTAAATAAACATAGGCATCTACTGAAGGCGCCAAAATTACAGTAGCTAATGGATATTCTTTTCTAAGAACCTAAAGACCCAGTCAACCACATTGTCCAAATATCTCTGTCGGAATATAACATCTCAGAAACACCTTAAAAAAATTCAAATCAAGAATACAAACCATCCTCTAAAATTTAATAGAAAAACTATCCACAACCCCTACATGTGAAAAGATCAACAGAAAAAATGAAGTCAGCTCTACAAAAGAGGAAAAATGATATCTACTACAAGGCCAGATTTCAGTTTCTAGCCATCTAAAATAACTTGCTTAAGGAGGAAAATTCAAGATTTCACCAAAAAAAACTCCTTTTCAGGAAGAAAAAGCTAGACAAATAGAATAAGATTTGCACTAAGTAAACATAAGGCATCTAATAACAAATCCAACACTACAGTAGCTAATGAATATTCTTTTCTAAGAATCTAAAGACCCAGTCAACAAAACAAGATGAGCCTACAGAAGATTTCAAAATCTCCAAATATCTCTATCAGAATCTAACATATCACAAACACATAAAAAGATTCAAAACAAGAATAGAAAACCATCCCTAGAATTTAATAAAGGCACTATCCACAAACCCTACATATGAAAAATCAATAGGAAAAATCAAGTATTCACAAGATGGAGAATAAACACTCATCAGTTTAGATAGCCAACCAAACCAACTAAGCCACTAAGATTACCTCAAGAAAACTAAAGTCTTTAAGAAATCGAACACTCATCAACAAGTAAAAGTTCAGATAGCCAACCAAACCAACCAAGCTACTAATGAAGTCAGCTATACAAAAGACAAAAAAATTATCCTTTCTTGAAATAGTAATACCTTGTTTTTCTCAATTCTCTTGACAGCCACACGATCTCCAGAAGATTTATCCGTAGCAACATATGTATATCCAAATTGACCATGACCCAACAGTTTCCCAATTGTATATCTCTTATCAAAATCTTTATCATACCCAAAATCTGTTCTTTTACCACAAGGAATAACCCCATTTTGTTTTCTTGAACTTGTCTTAACATTCTGTTGTGAATTCCTAGGTTGTTTTTGTTGCTGTTTTTGATTGTTAATATTGCCTTTTTGTCTATTATAATTTGACCCTTCTTGATTTCTTGAATTAACAGATGTTGTACAAGGTGCTTTTGAGGTATCTCTACGGTTGTGTTGTGGCACATTTACCAAGGTGTTTGTGGTTGTGGTGCCAGAAGGGGTGTTGCTATTTGAGCCACTAACTTTGGAACTTGAAAAACAACTACCCATATTGGCCAAAAAATGATGGAAAAAATGCAAACTTTTTTCCGTTTTAGATCATCAAGTATTGGTGTATTGTGTACATATAATAAAAAAGAAACAGAGAAGGCCCCTTCAAGAATGTGAAAAAAATAATAATCATGAGACTTATTAAGAAGAAAATGTGAAGATAGGAGGAAGAAAGAGAAGGGGCGGTGGTGGTGATGGTGATGATGGTGGTGGTGGTCAAAGAGACTTTTTGGAAGAAGGGGTTGTGGGGCGGGGATGGCTAAATAGAACACCCCGTAAAATTTTCCAGTTTGGATGGTGAAAGTTCGAAATTTTTCACATTATGAATTTTTGTTTCCTTTCAAGTTTTGTAAAATCTATTTTTGTCTATGGTTGTTCTTGATATTTTGCAGGTCGAAGATTTTTTTTGCTTTGAGGGTGGGGGTGAGTAGAAGCCAAGTCCACTCCTTAAGAGCGTATTTTACACGTTCTACGGAAAACTACTCTTGTATGGATAATTTTTAATGAAAACTATTTTTGGCTAAAATCTAAAGGCGAAAATATATGTGTATTTCATTGTTAACTAAGATGGACTATTTTGAAGTCTAAAGTTGAATAATTCAAAATTATCCAAATTTTGTAGAGGATCTTAAAATCATTGTTATATTCCACTTAAAAATTTATGGTATACGAGGATTAGTGTAACATCTTGAAATTTTATTTAAGATTTGAACCGTTCTACGATGTTTTTAGACCCTATCCAATGAGTTTTTTACTTGTACCTAGGTGTTAGGGTTATTTCTTAAGCTTGGGAAGACTGTTGGATGCGAATTAAGGTCACAAAAAACCTCTATCCCAAAATTGAGTTGAAAGTTTATCTACTAATTTTGTTTTTGTATAGGTTCATACCTAAGTCAACTTCAGATAATCATATCTCCTAGAATATGATGACCTACATGTTCCATAACATATCAAATTTAAGGTCTCTGAATCTAATTTTCAAAGAAACAAACCGCTTGTCAATACGAGGTCAGAGAAAAAGGTTATGCATGTTTCACTAAGGATATTGAGGCACCCTCCAGAGCAATGATGGGTTCGCTCAGCATACTTCCAAACCCGCGATTGGGTTTGCGATGCACCATTGCTATTTCAGGCAGGAATTTGTCCAACTTCATTTAATTAAGGGTATTTTCGTCCTACAATTCCTAGATACTCATTCCCACGACTTAAAACCTTCCCTAAACTCATAAACACTTAGAGAAATCAATATATAAACTCTTATTCCTTTCCTCCAAACTTCAAATAAGTGAATCTTTAAGCAACACTAAGAATCAAGTAACGGTCTTCTCAAATTCACTTCCAAGTTCCCCTCCTGCTTTCAAGGCATGTAAGGCTACTCCTTTTCTCGTCATTCCTCATGAATGCCATATTATGTCTTCGAAGTACTCCTATGAATTAATCAGATTTAGGGTGAAACCCTTATATTTTGGGTTCTCTTTGGACTTTGATTCGTTATGAAACTCCATAAATTATCAATTTAAATATTGTATTCTTATGATAATTCTTATTGTATGTGATTCCTAAGAATTCTGTACAAAATCTTTATGATTTTTCTTTTATACTCTTGATGAAATCCTCCTTGAAAGTGTTTAAATTTCATAAATGATCTCCATCTTATGTTTATTTATGAATTCATATCATGATTTATGAACGTATCTCATGTGTTACAAAATTAAGTCAAGAATTTTTGCAATTTTACCTTATAAATTCAACATGATTTGAAAGAAACATTTTGTCTTAAGAACCTAGACTCAGTATTTATAATGATTTTAAGGGCAAGGTTCATTAACATGAAATGTATATGATTTAGAGCGCAAAAGCTTACAAGTATGACCTTTTTATGAAATTAAGCATAAGGGCTCACCAGCATGAAATGCATACGATTAAATGTGGATGGAATCACAACATTGGATGCACGGTTTTCTTGTCTCCATAATCAAATGATGATTCGGTTTAACAAAATAAGTATGGCTCAGGTTTAGGCTCCAATGAATGTTGATCAATCGGTTTAACAAGGGCAGCAAGTATAAACTTGGTGTCAAGTATATTGAGGCATTGGATATTATGCAGACTTGTACGGAGCTAACACATAGTTAGTGAACTTTGTAGGTAATATGCAGGGAGAAGATAAAAATTATGGTAACACCTATAATCAGAACTGGAAAACTTACCCAAATTTATCATAGGGTGAAAATCAAGCATAAAGTCAGAATTTTCTGCAAAGCTTAGTCTATAATATGAATGAGATACTGAAGCAACTCCTGGCCAACCAAGAAAAGATGGCCACAGGACATGGAAAGATGATAGCAGAGCGGACAAAGATAGCATCATATCTAAAAATCAGCAACTGGCCACTCAGAACTTAGAGAAATAGGTAGCCCAGTTAGTTGCGACTCAGAATATGAGGCCTTATGGGATTTGTCGGGTGACACAAATCAAAATTCTAAGCAGGTAATGACAATAGCCTTGAGGAGTGGCAAAGATCTGGGCAAAGTACCGCGAAAGCAGAAACCTGAGGTACAAGCAGAGTTGTCAAAATTAAAATAAGCTGAAAAGCTGGTCGTAGAAAAGGGAGATGCAGAAAAGAGCACCAAGTCAGATGAGCAAAAATAAAAAAGATTACTAGTACTATTCTCACAAAAGCTCATTAAAGCCAAAGAGAATGCATGCTTCAAGAAATTCTTTGACATGTTTAGAGAACTACGTATATATCTTCCTTTACTTGATATTTTTCAAGAAACCCAAGTACTAAGTACTTAAAGGATGTATTGTTGAACAAGAAGAAGCTTGAAGATTTAGAGACCGTGGCACTTATGAAGAGTGTTGTTTAGTAATGATGAGAAAATTTGCCCAAAATATTAAACACACTAGGATTTATTTTCAGGATTTATGTGATTTGGGGGCAAGCATCAGCTTGGTTCCCCTTTCTATATTTAATACACTTGTATTGGGAAAACCAAGGCCCTACTGCATGGTGCTACAAATCGAAAATAGAACCAGAGTATCTCCCGAAGGAATCATAGAGAATTTTCTTATGAAGGTCCGTAAGTTTGTAATTCCTGCTGACTTTTTGTTTTTGATTATGATATAGAAAAAAAGGGTGATGATCATATTTGAATGTCTATCCTTATCGATTGCTAAAGCATTGATTGATCTAAGAAAAAGAATTTGAAAATTAGGGTAAATGATAAAGAGGCTACCTCTAGAGTTTACGAATCACTCGACACACCGTCACACTACCGAAATTTATGCATGATAATAATTGTGAAAATGGATGTATGTATGGTGGTGGAGTGCAAACCCTAAATTAACTCTTATGACTCTCTCATTTAATCTCCCAAGTTGTTGATGAAATCGAAACCTAAGCCTGAGGAAATTGCATGTGACCCTGAAAAAGGTGAGAAAATAAGAAAGGTTGAATAGCTTGAGTGTGAGCGTTTAAGTCTTGAGAGAAGAAGAAGAAGAAGTCCTCCAAAAGAAATGAAGAGGTTGAGTGAATCGTAATGTTGATTGTGATATGTCATGCCTCGACAGTCAATTAGACACTTCTTGAGAGGCAACTCAATTAAGGTAGTTTTAATTTTAATTTTTGTTTTTCAGAATCACCTTTGTTTTTTTTTGTTTGGTTTTAAAGGTTAAAGGAAAGTCTGAGTACCTGAAAATTGATTAAGAAGCATGGTAGAAGCTGAGTGTGCGGGTCCTTCAGCCCCTTGATGAAAAAGTAGAAAGTTACATGCTGCTAGTTAAGCCTAGAGGCCTCAGGGAGTATTCCTAATTTTTATTTTTTTAAATTATTTTTTGAGTAAAAAGTATAATTTTTAGTGTAGGGTGGAGAATCTTTCAATTTGTTTAGGGTTAAGTACGATAAGAGTCTTTTTTTCAAACAATTTGAAAAACAATGTCATTTTCAATCTTTTAAGTGATCTTACAACAATAACTTTCTTTCTTTCCTTAAGTAATTTTCACTATTTTCTATTTTTGGCAGCATTGAGTACACCAGAGGAAACAGAAGAAGCAGGATTCAATGCCTTCCTAATTTTGAATACATTCCAAGCAGTTCCTGCACAATGCCCTACTGTGGCTAGTGCATCTTCTGTTGCCCCCCCTGCATTCTCTCCATACCTATTTCTCATTCAAAATATAAAATTAAAAAAATCAATTTTAGAGTCACATTTATCGCTATATTAGAAGCTTTACTTATTGCCAAGAGGACTCGACAATGTATGATGAGATGAGTGTGTGTTTATATATATAAAAATGAATTTGTGTTTTATATAATATGATATTCTAACGAAGGGGTTCAATATATTTGACTTCATATGACATGTTCTCATAACCAAGTTCCAAGAACCTTTCTTTATTTCTTAAATTTCATATTCGTTCAAACACGATCATTGTAATATATTTAGGGATATCTGTTTTTTCTTGCTCGTTAGCGCTGTTTCTTGAAAGAAGGTACCTGTTAGTGACCATCCTAGTAACAGCACCAGAAGTTGCAGACAATGTTTGTTTTTCAGCAGCTTCAGCAGCATCTAAAATCTTGTCTGCAGTTTGAAAGAAGAAATTAATCACAAAACATTCTTGAAATGGAAAAATAGAGAGAATAAGGAACTGTTTTGACATAGATTTTCTTTTTCGAAGAAAAGTTGTTTGATTATATATTAAACTGATTTTGTAGGTTGGTTTTGGAAAGAAGTGATTTGACATGACATTAACCTGTTACAGCTCACTGAGTATATGATCCAGGATAGGAAGTTGTAGAAGACGTGAATTAAGGTGGTAAGTTAGGAGGCAAGCCTGAATTCTTGCTGGTAGCGTGTTTCTCGTGCTAGTAGAAGGGTAGTGTCCTGTCTTTGGTATTGAATTTAGAGTTGCTGTTTAGATTGATTGTTGTGTTATTTTCTACGTGACGTTGTTTTTGTTATTTGCTTTTCATTTTCAAAACTTTATATTGTTTATTGTTATATTAGACTGTGGTGTTTGTCGGAATCCGAAGGTTTTTCGGAAACAAGCTCTCTACCTCATCTATGAGAGGTAGTGATATGGACTGCATACACTTTACTCTTCCCACACCCAGTTGGTGAGAAAATATAGGTATGTTGTTGTTGTAGTTTTTGAAGAGTTTGTTGGTTAATTATTGAAAATGAGTTATATAGTGATTTTTCGACCACAAAATTTCGAACTTCTTTTTCAAGTAAAATGTATGTCGAAATATAACTTCAACTTTCTTTTTTTCAAATTTCAACCATATCTATGTCCAAACACTTATTAAGTATCCCTTTGGACATGAATTTTTCTTTTAAAAAAAATATTACTATTTAGTTATACATTGGACTGATTTTGTTGGTTAGTCTTTAAAGAAGTGTTTTTCAGTATAACTCTTTGTTCACTCATGAAACTTTGACTTCTTTTTAAGTGAAATACAGGTCGAAACACAATTTCAAACTTTCAAATATCATTTTTCACTTCAATTTTAGTAACTCATTTTTCTAAAGATTTCAGCCATATCTGTGTCCAAACATCTATTGACATTGCTATTTCATATTCTTCTAACATGTTGTTAATTATGTGTCTGTCGTAGATCCTCCAAAAATAATATATTTTTAGAAAATCTTACACAATTATAAAAACATAATTAGAAAATCGGAACAATATAACATGACTACTTACTGACAGCATCCAGTGAAGCTAAGAGAACTTCTCCAGGGACCATGGCCAGGAATTTTTTGCCAGCTTCTGACCTAACCATAGGCCCCATAACTGAGCCAGTTGCAATTCCAACTCCATTAAGCATAGATTTGCTCATTTTTTCTGTCATTTTTGACAGCTTTCTCACACTACCAAAAATTATGCAATGACTACTTTTAGTACAATATCTTTTTGACTTTATAGACACTAGATAAAAAGGTGTCCAAAATTTATTCTTTTTATGGGTCGTTTGGAACAAGTGCCACTACATCAAAAGAATTTTTTAACAGTAATAGCTTATTTGTGGTAAATAATATTTTTAGAGATATTTATTAGTGATAATTGCATTGTAGTATTCAACGCTAAATATTGCTAAAGGTTATAGTGACATTAAATACAATGACAATGCTAATAAAAATTTAAGTCTCCTTTGTTAAAATGCATATATATCGATATTAAAAATCTTTTTTATTATAATGCGGAATTTTAGCTATCATGAAATAAATTATTCCACTATATATATGAGATAAACTATCCCATCACTATAATATAAGTAGTGAGATAAATAATTAGGGGACTAATAAATACCTTTAACCAAATGCAGGATAAAACAATCTTATACCTTGTTACTCATACCAAATGACCCCTTACTATATGAAATATCTTAGTATGCTCTTGGACATGATTTGATTGAGATTTATAGAAAAATAGTATTAGAATTTGAAATAAAAAATGGGTATTTGAAAATTAAAGTTGTATTTAAATATGAAAAATAAAATTTGAAGTTTTGTAAGCCAAAAATTTAGTTTTCAAAACTTCAAATTCTATATTTAAAATTTTAAAGCTTGAAGTTGAAATAATGGACAATATTTGAAATAATGTCCAAATAACAATTGATTTTGCTAATGACAAGAATATAAACTATCTGAAAGTATAACATATTGTAAAATTAAGATATTTTGTATAAAGTGTCGACATTTTAAACCTTTACCCTATTAACTTTTTGACATATTCAGAAAAATAATGGATAAAAGAATCATTATGGGTAGACAAAACTCTTTTTTTTTTCTTTAGCTTTTTGACTAAATGATAAAACATAAAAGATAATGAAAAAGGAATTTTAGTACCGTTTTAGGCTTTCATTGACTGCATTATTATTATTTGTGGCATTGCCTTTCTTTTTTGTTGTAGCGGAATTTAAGTTTTCTACAGCTGGAATTAAAATAGCTTCACCTCCCTTTTGCACCTGAAATTCCCACAAAAATAAAAATTTAATATTGAATCAAAAATGGAATTTTAGTCCAATTCAATTTCAAAAGTTTTTAAGTATAAATTAATGATTGTCCAAGACTATATAAGAATATAAGAGACTAGGTACTAGTTACCCCTTCAATCAATGTGCGATATTCTAACACACCTTCAGCACACTTTAGGCTTGAACATCTGGAGCGCAAATAATGTATTAATATCGAACTATGACAAGAAAACAAGATTTACGATTAATTTTACTCTGAAAGTTAACTCATGAAATGGAAACGATAGAATTAGCTAAAAATGGTTTGTAAAGTTTTGGTAATAACTCCTCAAGAAACTTCGTGATGGAGAAGAAATTATACATAGGTGGATCTATCTTGTAGGCAATGGATATCCCACACGATATTTATTAAGAAATTCATCAAATATCTATAAATATAGACTATAAACTCGGTTATTACTGTATATATTAACTTGAGGTCATTTTAAGAATTCAAATTTTTTAAATTTTGAATCTGTCTCTGCAATTATAAATAATACATATTTGATTCACGGGTCCTTAAGCACAATATTTCTCCTTCTGAACTCCATATAATTTTAATATGGGGTTTAAGCGCTTAAAAGATCTTTAATTTTAATATGGGGTTTAAGCACTTAAAAGAACTTCGGAGCAGAAAAATGACATAAAAAACAACAGGAAGACAAACAAGGGCAGAGCTAACTTGTGTTCAGCGGTTCATCGAACCCCCTTCGATGAAAATTGATACTATTTATACATGGTTGAAATTATTTTTAACATATATATAGTAGATGTCGAACCCCCTTCAGCTAGTTTGTGTGTTTACGATCTCAAGTTTTAAATTTCTTTAATGAAAATCT
>JBDJHY010000078.1:5463020-5474473 GCA_039654485.1 Withania somnifera
TATCTAGGGCAATGACCTCAGTAAGCTATAACTGCTTCATGTCATGTCTAATCACTTCCCTCCAATATCTATTTTCTAAATAGATATTGAATTTTTTTTGTTTTGTAAAATAAAGTATTACTTCTACTATTGTTTAATTAGTAGCCATTTGGAATGGGATGGGGCAACTAACAAGCAGCAAATATCAGCATCAGTTAACAAACATAAGATAAATTCTATTGAAGTGAACGCCAAGATATGAATTCACTTATCTCCCTCTAATGATTTTTTTAACCTTCTTATTAGGTAAACTTGGAAATAATTATACATATTACCAATTTGTAACAAACAACATGGTCCCTTTTCCCTAACTTCATGTCATATATAAACTCAAAACTCATGACCATTATGATTAAGACCAACAATATTCCAACATCTTTCTTGCTGCATTTTTGAGTTGTGATTGAGAAAACATGGAAAGGGGAGGAGGACTGGTGGTGCGGGGACGCGTAGAGATTGACACGAGGCAGCCTTTCGGGTCAGTGAAGGAGGCAGTCATGTTATTTGGAGAGAAATTCTTGGCTGGAGAAATCTATGCCAGACAGCTTAAAGAGGTTCTTTTCTTCTCCTTTTAGCTTACACTTGATTTTGAATTAACCAAGTGAAAGTTGTGACATGAGAACCTTATCTATTAGTACTAAATAATTATTTTCATAGGTTCGTGTTGCCACCCTAGAAACAACTGGTTAAACGCTCAAAACTCTAATTTATGTGCTTAATTATATCATCTCTGCACTCAGGTACAGACTAAGGCAAGTGATGAACAAGTCCAGTCTACAACTGAATCACCAATGACAGTTGAACTTGAAGAGACAAAGCAAAACCTCCAGAAAAGTAAAGAAGAAGGAACATTCATGGCACATTGCCTTCAATCTCTAAAGGAAGAGCTAGAACTGACAAAAAGAGAGATACAGCAGCTGAAGACAAGAGAACTGAAGCAGAAAGTACAACTAGCGCCGGATAATCCTGAGATTGAAGAGCTCAAATTCATCGAGAACCCGTCATGCAAAGTTGAAGTCAGAACACAATTTCAAGAGGAATATGACAATGAGATCGAGTTCAAGACAAAGAGGTCTGTTAAGTTTGCTAGTACTCCTTTACTCACTAGGATCATTGTCAGCAAGGATCACGTAAATAAAGAAATGGAGACTAGCCCTTCACAACTTAAGAAGAAAATGAAGAGGAAAATGAAGCCTTTCATCCCTTTAATTAGTGGATTCTTTTCCAAGAAGAAGGGAAATCAAGATTACTAATATTCATAAAAGTGGTTCGAGCTCTGGGTATGGAGTCATCTTTGTTAAGGAATGTTTTACCCTAATGTGAAACTTCCCGACACAAATTCTATTTAATCAGGTCTCAATACGAATACTAGACACCAAAAAAAAAAAAAGGTTCATGAAAGCCCCGTTAAGTTTGAACTTTATATATCCCTTTAGAGTAAGGATAATGGTGGAGGTCTCAAGAGAATATTTTTACCATTGAATAATTGGTTGTCCTACAAATAAGTTTTGTGTTACAATAGGGAACGTTTGTTCGTTTATTTCTTTGAAATCTAGAAAGAGAGTGCATGTAAATTAGTTCGATATTCTTTAGATATGCAAAATAATACACATTGAAGATGCATATATGTGTGAATTGAGAAGATGATCAACACATTCTTGTTCATTTGTTTTGAATCCAAGTTGATGATTTCCTCTGGCATTGGTTTAAACTTATCTCTTAAATATACTTTTGATCTTCTTATAAGGGACTTTTGAATCTGTTTCTTCTCAAACATAAAGGACCATTTTATCGTCCTCTCCTGCATAATCTTTAAGGAAAACAATTGCACCTCATGTTCGGCTTTACCAGGAAAACAGACAATTTAATATAATATATCAGATGACTCAAGTTTAAAGAGATTGCAATATCAGTCTCAGAGTATTTGAAGAAACAGTTCAACGAGGAAATAGACAACATACTGATACTGTTCTCTCGTGCACCTTGATCTCCTGAAGCAAAATCGGTAGAACAATCAATTTACACCATATCAGTTATGTATACCTCATTCGATGTTCTACCAAAAATACACACAACATGATGAAAAGATAAATGGAGGATATAAATGTATCTTGTGAAGCTACAACAAATTCAAGCCGGTTGTCACCAAGTGCTATGCAACACTAACAGATTGAGCTGGCACGTCTCTCACTTTTGCACCTGTACAAGCAAAAGTCCCAGATGTCACGACATTAATATATACATTTTTGAAAATGGATGGTAGGGATCAAGATTGTGAGCAAAATCAATATTCCCAGTCAAGATTTGTCAGTTCCATATTTGTCTTTCAGTCCCACATAGCTGAGGTGATGCAGTTAAGCCAACAACCCTTAACCGCTTCCCCCGTCCTACTCTTTCAAAGGGCAATTCTTTTTGAGCACTAAATACTTTACATGAGATTGAAAAATCTTTTATTTATTCAGAAAAAGAAAATATTATTGAAAAAACCATCAGCAAATAGAGAATACAAGGCAAATGAAATGCCCAAATGCACATTTTTAAAATAATTGCTAGAACATCCTTAAAGAACAGACACTACAACTAAGCTGGAGTAAGCATTCGAAGCCAATTTAAGGTAATCTCCTGATGTTTACCAGCATTTGCTCACAAGTGGTTCACAGAATGAATAAAGTAGCCACCTAAGGTTTTAACTCAGTGGTAAGAGTGCAACACGTGATGTTGGTCTGGGATACATCATGGGTGCAAACCTTGCTGCAGTAAAGCCTAGTAGTTAAGTGGATACGGGTAGAGGAGCAAGTCCATTATCCATTGAATTTTGAACCATGTGCTACTGACCTAGGAGATTTCTCCTTTTTGACAAGACAATTCTGAATAAATTCAGAATTAATTAATTAATTTTGAAGCATACCTATTACAAGTTGATCGAGATGCATAATTGTGATTATTGCAATTTGTGCACATCCAGTCGCCATCACGCCATTGCTTTGCCCTGATAAAAACATGCAACAGCACAACTTAAAAAATGAGCATAAAGAATGATCCCTAGCACTGTACTTAGGTGTACACCATGACTTATTTCTTCTGGAGCTAGTCATATAGCATTATCAGTTTGCAGTTGGTTTTGCCGGTTCCATCATGATAATACAGATCTGGAAACATGTTAGTTAGATGAAACTGCGCAAAAAAAAAAAGATTTATAATGGTAATTGATCTAAGATCTCTTTAACATATAATAACAAACAACAAGCCCTGTTAAGTTTGGCAAACAGCTTGAAGCCCTCCATCAGTTATCTTACAATGCAGTCATTGGATAAGTAAAAGAATTTTCAGCTAAAAAGAAGAAGAGAAAAAGAAACAAGCAAACTAAAAAATACCCTCAAATCCATCAAACTTCAAACTTATTTTTATCTCTTAATACAGTGGTGTCCAGGCTAGCTTATAAACACCTCGACTAATCTCACCCAATATCTACTACCTTCCACCCACATAGGTATTGAATAACTCTTCCTTACAAAGCCAAGCAAATGGGAAGAACATATCTAATACTAGGTAACACAGCCCACCAGCACAAACCTTACCTTTATTTATTTATTTTTGGATAAAGTGAGTGGTATTAATAAAAGCATCAAGAAGATGCAACAATTACAAGAGGTGGCATTTTTATCTCACCTAAGCAAAAGTTGTTCTGCATTAACAGCAGGATACAGGTTGGATCAACTAAACAAATTGGAAATACACCTAGGCCTAGCCTTCAGAATGCGTAAAGCAGATGATTACCCATCAAAACATGTCCTATCCCTCTCTAACCAAATACACCAAAAAATACAAGCAGGTATCATGCTCAAGATCTTCTTGATGGCTTTGTCAACACTCCATAGGCTCCAACTCTCATAAGCATCCTTAACTGAGAGGTGTGGTCCAATTGAGACCAAAGAGACAAAAAACATGTTCCATATTTCTGAGACCACCTCACAGTGAAGGTGTCTGGTGGTTTCAGCTTCTTTTTGCACATATAACATCTGTTTGGGAGCTGGATTTTCTTTTTCTTTAAATTGTGTTGAGTAAGACATACCTCATATAGAGCCTTCCAAGAAAAACAAACAACCTTAGGTGGCAGCTTGGTCCTCCAAAAGAGTTTCCAGGGCCAGTTGGCTATCGTGGAGTTCCTAGGGCACAACTGTTGGCATACCCTTCCTTGTCCTTTATCTTGTGCCCTTCACTCGGAATTCTAGATTTCTAGTGGTAGCTTGTCCATTTTTCTCTTTCCTATTCCAAGTAAAGATGCCATCTATGTATCACAGCCTGTTCATCTTTTTTTCCAATTAGCATATGTATATGTTCCTATTGGAACGAACAACTCTCAATGATGGCTTGTTGTCAGGCCTCTTAATTTGGGGGCGACGGGCATTTAGGAACAAAGTTCAATGGTAAGCATAGCACATGGTGTTAGTTGAAATTGCAAAATACTGAAAAACTTCAAGAACGATAGTTGATATGATGATTAAATGTTGGTTTCCATAGGCTACCTAGTGCTGGTTGCCTCAGACAAGAATTTGGCTTGTGGTTAGTGGCCAATGCACTCCACTTGCTTGCAAAAGTCTAGCGAGAATTGTTCCTCTAATTTGAAGGAAGGAAAGCGAGGCTTAGGCCGACGGGGTAGGGCGCGGCCCCCCAATTCTCAACCCAAGGCTTGGATCTTAATGCTGGGGCCAATTGACAAGTATTGAAGAGATTACAGTGCTCGTCTTTGTCCTCAGCTTAAGTTGTATTAGAAGGCATAGATGCATTAGACATCATGTTTCGGATTGAGAATGAGAATAGGGAACCGTGAGGGTATACAGTTTTGTGGCAAGTGGGTAAGAAAGAACTGCCAGCAGGGTGGTACGATTAAGGTCCATCATACACGGGTGCTTATGGACAGTAATGTACCTACGGAAATGAACCACAAAGGTTCCCAGAAGCAAAAGTTCATAAAAAAATCTTACCCTTTGCCAATGAGTGTAGGTGCTGCTGGTACATGAGGAATTTGCATGTTGACTTGCAAAGGAAGCACCATTGAATTTTCTGTAGGGAATGTCGTCGAGATAGCAGCTAGTTGATTTCCCCCTGAAAATCCCATCCTTTCTGCTCCTGGATAGCCTTGCTGATACCCAAATGTCTAAAAAATCAAATAAGAGGGGTGTAAGAATGTCAACCAAGAAATCCATAACATAAATTTATCTGGATACCAATACCAGAAGATGGTTCTCCTTACATGCCCTGCATTCAGCCTCTTGTTCTCCCAATCATGAACAAGTTCCTCAGATGCTAATCGCTTTGTTCCAAGAGCTTCAGTGTGCGACGGAAGACAAGAGAGATCACACTAGCTCAGTTACACACTCGATTACTGGACTAAGAGCAAACATGTGCAGGTAAAAAGAAGACAATTTTCTTCGCCAAAGAAAAGAAGCAAGAAGGGAAGGAAGCATGAATTAAGATAGGAGTACCAAGTACGTTCAGAAAGATTTGAGGCCTAATAGCTTCTAACAACCAATGTTTTGAGAATCATGATCCAAATTAGGATCCTTTATGGGTTAATATCTGTCTGCAGGAAATCCTGATCCTTATAAAAACAATGACCATTTATCTTAACTTGAATATTCTTCAGTCCAGTAAGAATATGTAAAATTACACCGAGTATGAAAGAGTAACTGGTAAAGTTTGTCATATGACCAGGAGGTCACGGGTTCAAGCCATAGAAACAACTCTTGCAAAAATGTATGGTAAGGCTACACATAATAAACCTTTGTGGTCCGACCCTTCCCTGGACCCTGCATATAGAGGGAGCTTTAGTGCACTGGGCTCCCCTTTTTCTTTTTATGAAAGAGTAACTTAAATATAGAGCAACTGGCAAAAACTGTGGTAGCTTGTAGAAAATTCTCATCTTTTTTAGATAAATAAAATTGTAGAAATATTCAAACATATAGAAAAAAAGGGCAATGAATTAATGATGCCGTCCAAGGACATGACATGTATAGCGCAACTGGCAAAAAACTGTGGTAGCTTGTAGAAAATTCTCATCTTTTTTGGATAAATAAAATTGGAGAAATATTCAAACATATAGAAAAAAGGGCAATGAAATAATGTTGCCGTCCAAGGACATGACACGTATTGCCTGCTTTAGCCCATCAAACCCAGAAGCATGTGTACCATGTGAATTTCTGCTCCGTCTTATATAACACTTCATTGTTCCTTCCCTTCCCGATGTGAGATTTGTCTAAGGTGTCTGTCATGTGCATCCTTCGAAGCTTACCAGCCTAAAAGTCAGCCAGTCATCCTCTTCGACCCCCCCCCCCACCTCCACAAATCAGCCGGTCCTCCGTCATCGGCGTGACAAATAAGTAGCTCATTAATGAGGTATATGTCTAAAAGGTAAAATATTGCTGAGATTAGTAAAGGAAAAACTAATATATTGGCAAGATCTATCAACCATAGGTTCTTATCTTGCACCTGCAACAATTTGATGAATTTGGACGGTAGGATAGTTTGATAAATTGAGAAAGTCCAAGAAATTGACTGCATTATGAAATCATTGTAAAATTACCTGAACACTTATAGTGGTACAGGGTACATAGTCCTACGACCAGACTTTCTAAATTCTTATTGCCTAAATGTTAGGGTATGAGAGAGAACTCGTGCCATCGAAACCTAGATACCAGTATTTCTTTTGATAACTAAAAGTAACAATTGAAAAAGATAAGGCATCATCTGATATGTGAAAATATTAGAGGGTTGAATAATGATCTAGTAATGATCAATTCAGAATAAAACAAGATACTTTTCACAAGACAAATATTTTTCATTAAAAATATACACCTACAGCTTGCACTCTGAGTCAAGCTTGAGCCTAATGGATTTAAGGGAAACATGTCAACTTGGCTCATTTATGGCTTCCCTATAATCTTCCCATTACGTTATAACACAAAAACAATTCTCTTAAAGATTCAGCAGAAACATCAACATGTCTAAATGTACACATCAGATTTTTCCTCCAAACACGATAAGTAAATTTAATTGGAAGCCCTTGCTCAATAGATGTTTTGTACGTATAGGTTCCAATGATTTGGCAGGAATCCAAAAGAGACCGAAAATTATAAAATATAAATAGTTAAAAGAGTTCTACAAGGAACAGTAACAGTAACAAGAGAGCGCTGCTCAAGGGGAAAGCACTCTCCACCTCCAACCTGAGGTTACGGCACGCTGAGGGCTCGAGTCACCAAGGGAGCACAAAGTGGGGAGCTACGTGGGGGGGGGAACAATACAAAAAGAAAATAAAAAAGGACTGTATAAGCATTCTGATCTCTTTTTTTTTGGATAAAGTATAAGCCTTGTGATCTATTCTCATTAATTTAATGGAAGACCAATGAAAAATTTATGCTATGCGAACCTTTAATAGGTGTACTGGCAAGAGAAGACGATGAAGCTTGGGGTGCACCAGCATTGCATTTTTTGCACTACAAGAGCAGATGCGCAGCCACATGAAACCACCAGTTAAAAAAATGCCTTTACAAACATTGGAAGTACTTAATGTTCCATTTGGAAATACCTGAGCTCGAGAAGAGTAGTTGTGAAAGCCACAACTGCAGAGCCAGTCACCATTTCGCCATCCATTTGGAAGTGGAAGCAGTTGATTGGTTTGGCTTGCATATGGAACACGAGGAGTTTGCAGCAGTCTAGACCGATCACCAGGCTGGCTTTCGTATTCAAAGGCTTCCCCTAAAGACCACTTAGAGCTCAAGGGATGTTGCTGTTGGAGAGCTTCACTTCCTAACAACCCAATATTCAACCTTTGTTCCACTCCTCTGTGTGCCCTGGCAAAATAATTTGGATGAGTTGGAAGAGAAGCTCCAGGGATTGCAATTGCTGTCATTGCTGCTACCTCCTTTGGTTGTCCACATTTTTTGCATTTTTCTCTCGATGCATAATTGTTGTTAGTGCAACCTAATGGAGCATTCCCACACACATGCAATACACAACGCATCCAGGAAGAGGAAACAAGCCAAGAATACGCACACCAACCCCGCCATCCAAGATGAAAACAGACAGGAGAAAACATAAAAAACTCAACCTAGATGAAATCAGGTTTCTTATATAGATTCACATAGCAAATCAATCTCTCTTAAAATATGAGTAATGCATAAAGACCTCCACTATATCTGGTAAACACAATTCAAAAATAGTCAAGTATTGATAGTTATTGGTTTATTAACTGTTCATGAACATCATTTTTATTCTGAAACGATTCAGTCCATTTGGGTTCTATAATATGCCTACTGACAACATATTTACTCTTATCATAATTCACTGTAGTCAATCTCATTGTTTGGCTTGTATTTATTAAGTAATTAATTGATGCGTAATGAAACTAAGGAAGCTATAGAAAAGAGAGAGAGAGAGAGAGAGAGAGAAATTAACAGGAAGTGCATAGCACACCAAAGCCAATGAACCAACAAGGCAATAGTTGCATGAAACAAATTGGCAAGCAGCTAATAGAGCTATAAGTGGAAAAGTCAACTAGATGAGAAGGATAAATCAGTTTGGCAGCAGTAAAAAGAGAAGAACATCAACATCGTACTTATCCTTTTTCTTAAACGAGAAACCATTTTCATCAAAGCCATGTTTCAAATGAAAAGATCATGTAACTCAAAATTTTATACAACCAATTTGAAGAAACTTCTCTTCAAGTGTCAAATTGGCAAAAGAAAAAGATTTCCATCAACTTCTCATGAAGTAATGTTAAGGAAGTCAATGTCAGAGGATATGCAGAATTCTACACATAGGGCCAAAAACTTCTCTAAGGAACATACTCTTTATTTACTATAACTACCTCTCTCACTAGTTGGAGTCGATGTCTAGATGTACACTCACAAAAGTTGGAGTGTTTACTTTCCAGAGCTTAAATTTGAGTGTTTGTTTATGTATTATGAAAGTTAAGGGTCAAAAACAAACTTAAAGTGTCTCAATTTGTTGAGTTTCATACCTGAATTATCAAGTATCTGAATTTCCTACTTGAACTATCATAAAATGGTTATGAAACACACCTGAGCTACAACTAGACCAAGTTGATGTGTCTAGATGTGCACTCTCAAACTTATAAAAAAATCATCTAAACACCTTTATAATTTATGTATCACGTTAACGAATACGAGTTGAAGTATTCAGTTGTCCCTTGAGACCTAGTTGATATGTCTATTATCAAGATGTGCTATCTCAAACTTACAAAATGATTTCTAGACACTTCCAAAATTTATATGCCATGTTAGCGGCAGGAACTAGTTGGAGTACCAACTTGATGTGTCTAAATGTGTGAATATCTACTTGCCAATTGAGGTTAAAGTTTGTTTATGTATTATGAGAGTTAAATGGTCACAAACACACCTAAACTATCCCATTTTTTGAGTTCCATACCTAAATTATCAAGTGAACGAGTTTTCTACCTGAACTATCACAAAATGCTTCGCAAGACACACCTGGATTACCAATTGTTCATTTTTCCTACCTGGTATTTCATGTGTATTTTCGGCATCATCCTGTTACGAGGATTCACAGAAATACCCCAAGCGGTGTCACAATTCGTTTTGATTTGCATTTTCATTCTTTAGGAACGACTCAATCCAACCCGGATTTGCTTATTTATAGGACCGGTCTTAAAGTGAAGTGCAGGTCAAATTCCTGATCTATTCGTTTCAGCCTTAGAGGATACATTCCAAACTGAGGCAATTTTTCCGAATTCGCTCCTAGAGAAAGAATAGCCCTATGCGGTACACACAAGAATGAATTGTTATGGGGTCGTTCGTTAAGCATTTTATGATAGTTCAAGTACGAAACTCACACACTTGATAGTTCAAGAGAACAATTGATACTTCAAGTGTGTTTCACTAAACATTTTGTGATAGTTCAGGTAGAAAACTCACGCACTTATAGTTTGGCTGTGTCTCACTAAACATTTTGTAATAGTTCATGTAGAAAGGTAGCAAACTCGACACATGATAATCCAGGCGAACAACTGATAGTTGAGGTATATTTTGCTAAACATTTTGATATAGTTCATTTAGTAATCTCACACACTTAAACTTCAGGTGGAGTTCAAGAGTGTTTCACTAAATATTTTGTCATAGGAAACTCACACTTGCCTTTTTCTGGTTTATTTTTGTCTTACATCAGGATCTATGTGAAATAGCCTCTTTAACACATACCTAAGGTATGGACTAAGGTATGGACGGTAGGTATGTGGTATGGACTGCGTACATTCTACCTCCTCAGACCCACTTTGTAGGTTATTGTTGTGAAACTCATGAAAGTTCAGGTGAACAACAGATAGATAGTTCAGGTGTGTTTGTAAAAAATTCACACACGGTATAGTTTAAGTATAAATAGGAAAATCAAAAAAGGGAGGGATACTTCACATAACAACTTATCAACAAAGAGAAATACCGGTACAGATCCAATCACCAATACGAGGAAGCCATTTGGAATCAGGAGGAGTTTTGTTGTCAACAAGGAGACGAGGCTGTTTACATATATTGCAAAAGCACCTGAATGCATAGTTCCTGTTACCACAACCACTACACTCCCAATCTCCTTCTCGTCCCATTCTCGAGAATCCAACTGGATAGCTAGCCAGCTAGCTGTTTCAGCTCGCACAGTATAATGTATATAGCAAATGGGCAGCTATGGATTTGATTTGATTTGATAGATTGCCCTATTTTGTTCAATTTTACGAGTCACCCATTTTAATTGGTTTGTAATATTATTGGTACTCCCTCCGGAGACCGAATCAACAAAATTCCGTAGAATTTCACATTAAGGTATAGTACTCCTTGATTCTGTATGTGGAATATTCAAATTTGAGACTTTTTGATTAAAAAGTATTTATTACTTTCTCATTAATTTATTGATTCTTTCGCTTTATCGTATAGTTCAGATGATCTTGATATTTTACTTTTCATGAGAATTTTTTTATAAAAATGACTTCTATAAAAGGATGAATTCATCTTTGATTTTTGATCTCATTTCATTAAATTTTATTTATAAGGTTGATTTTTTAACTCTTGCCTATAGGGCGTGTACTTATGATGTTTCTAATAGAATAAAATTGTAGGATTCACTAGAAGTTCTGTCATACGAGTAAAATTTAAAACCTAAGCATATTACTCATCTGACATAAGTTTTAACTTTTACTGATAAGGTAGACGTTAAAAATATCTTAAGATAGTAAACTTACTTAATTGGTCAATAAACTTATTTTGTAGATATAATTTAGAACTTAGGTATGTTGATTTATCCATTATGGAGATGTTGAACATATTTTAAAATGATAAAACTGTTCAACTAACCACAAATTATGTTTTGTAGGTAAAGTTACACTTATCAAG